>PVJA010007132.1:33505-55887 GCA_004027025.1 Myocastor coypus | reverse complement strand
CTGGCAGCACAATGATTCTTGAGAACACATTTCCCCCCAAAAATAGTAATTCTGTAACTTGAAATTATCAGTATTAAATTTCAAAAACAAAAATGAAATAAACATCTTACAGTGGTGCAAAATGCGTATTACTTTTAATGTATGTAGTATGGGGTCTCACTGTGCCACTTCGGTTTGTATAGATCCTCCTGTTTTCAGCCTCATCAGCGCTAGGATTACAGGTGCACACTACCACGCCTTATCTTAGAGCCAGGCTCAGCGTGCCTGGGGGCAAGGCCAGCACAGAATGTGGTGCCAGAGGCACATTACTTTGAAGCCTGGCAAATTTATTAAATCTTTAAAACAAAAGCAATAAAGAGTTAAATTACAAGAAAAAAAATCACATTTCTGGAAAAAAAATTAATGCTATTTCACAATTGCATAACAATATGGACTTTAAATAAGAGGAACTATGAAATAATAACATGTTAAATCAATATTGAGATGAATTACTGCTGGCAAATCACTGTAAAAGCTAGTCTATGATGTACATTCATAAAAAGAAAGGGCAGTGAATGTTGCAAGTAAGCTCGAAATGCTTCTATATACAGTAATAGTTGAAGAGTGCATGAGTAAAAGATTGTGTTAGCCATGTGGAAAGAAAGTATAAAGATTCAACAACCAGTACTGCGGGCATATGAAAGGTCATCAAGAGCTCTAGGAATGAAATTACACTATGGAACCAGACTGTATTAATGCTGAGTTAATATACAATACACAGAACAGTGAGAGAACAGTATGTCATATATGAGTCTAGTAAAGTGTGCTGTCGTTAACCAGGTGATGGAGAGGTGAACAAAGGTATTAGGGAGACTGCTGACATTTACACTGGTGTCAAGCAGTGCAGATGTCACAGCCCTCTATGGCTAGATTATAAAAGGAGGCAATGAGACATGAAAGAGAGTTTTCAGAAACTCCCACGCAAGAACGATGGCAAATGGTTGTGTTTTATGCTGTGAGGACAGATCATTTTTTAAAGAACTATATGAATAAGAAAAACAGAAAAAAAAAGTATTGACATTTAGAAAAATTTGGGTACCAGTAGGAGAGTAGGAGATTGATCAAATTTATCATTGCTGGAAATAAGCAAAAGGGAAAATAGAACAAGTGGAAAAAATCTTAAGTACTTTAGGCATGAGTATATTAGAACAGCACCATCTCCTAGTTTCTAAGAAAAGAATTATAAACATAAGATCACACACCATCAAGGATGAAGAGCTAATCATTTTATGCGAAGCATGTGACACCTGAGGGGAAAGAGGGATCTAAGTAAAGACATGGTGATAGGTGATGCCTCATGAAATCTGGGTTAGAAATATTGAGGCTTCAGAATTTTCTTTGGCCACATATGTAATCCTGGAAAAATTTAAGCATAGAAGTGACATTTTTACATTTTTTATTAATATTAACATCAGTTATGTTGCATATAATATGTTGCACATAATATGTTGCATATAATGTTGCATGAAGGAAAAATTAAACTGAGATAACTTCTATCTATGTAGTACATGAGAAAAAAATAGGTTTTTAAGAAACATGAACTTGAAGATTGTGTCTGTTCAGGTTTAACTTAGAATGCCCCCACAAAGCTTGTCTTCACAAGTCCCCAGTTTGGAAGAGGTTGGTTCACGGTGCCTCAGCAGCTGACTTCTGTGAGGAGGAGGGGCCTGGGTTAGGTGGATTATTACAGGCTTGACTGAAAGCCTGAATTGCTGTGCCCCGATCCTTTCCTTTTCTGACTGCTGTGGATTGAGCAGCTTCCCCTGTGCCACACACCTCTGCCAACCTGTTGTCTGCCTTTAGGCCAGCTGACCACACTCCATCCGTTAGCTGAACTATATTTCTCCTTCTTCAAGCTGTGTTAAGAGTGCTATTCCAGGGACAGAAAATTGACTGAGACTGTCAATGAATTCGAGTACACAGAAATCATCAAAGAGCACAACGTAGCGCTTCATGGCCACGTACGACCTTTGTTTATCTCTCCTTTATGTGGTTTAAAGGTCTATATCCTCCTTGCACATCCAAAGTTTGGTTTATCTAGGCTATATTTGGAGAAGAGAAACTATACACAAAATATAACATTGTTACTGTTTGTAAGTAAACAGTTTTTCTCTTAATATTTTGATCACAATAAAAAGGGCAAGTGGCCCACCGACCATGATGAAACTGAGAATAACCTCCTCCAAAGTGGAACCCAGTATTCCACCCCCAAGAGTGTCCAGCGTTTTTCAGTATCGTCAGTAGTTTTCTTCGCCCCCCTGAGTTCTGTGCTTGCTGTTCCTTACCCTGAGTGACTGTGAAGCAAGAGACTCTGCTGATGGTTGGTGCCCAGAATAAAGAAGCTAGATGACATTTCTCTGTAGGCTAACATGGTAAATGTTACAGGTAGTGGTCAGCTCTGTGAGAGAGACCTGCTGCTCTCCTGCCCTCACCCTATTTACCAGCCTGTAACCTCTACTGTACTCCTCCAGCTGTGCTAATATGGCCTGAGGTCACCACGGACCATTCATTGTCTCTTGAGAATTGACCATGACCAAGTGGGAGTTGCTCTTGTTGCAAATTCATCTGGCACCCTGCTGGTATGCAGAGACCACTCAGGTCCCTGCGCAGTGTGTGCTGCCTGCCTCATCTGTGGTTCTCTAGTAGAAACTCCATTTATGCTGAGTTCTCCTCTGGTTTTTCTTGCTTTCTCTAACACTATCTTAGGCTTCTTTTCTAAGTGCTATCTTCTTCAGAGTATTTCCCAGGTAAATCAATTGAATAAAGTAAAAAATAAGCTAAGTTTGACCATTTTTTTTTTCTCTAGAGTGAGGAACTACATTCAATCATACGACAGAAATGTGAAAAGTCTTCAGGTAAACAAACCAGGATCTTCTGGATTAAAACTCTTGAGTTTTCTCATTCAATCTCTTCTACAAATATTTCTATTTCTCTGGATTTTTATCTTTTCCATTAGGGCAGTGTATCAGAGACTGGTGAGTGTATCAGTGCCTTGAGATGGGGTAGAAATGGAAATAAAATGATCGGCATAGCTACCAGTTAACTATAAATTGCACACACAAATCCTGTTTTGGTGATGATGATATCCATTGACGTAATGAACACGTGCAGTTACATAATGTCAACTGAAACTTTATGATGTTGGAAGAAAACACTCTTTTATCAATCTCATAGGGTAGATTTCTATTTTTGAATGGATTTCATTTTATGTTTTGAATTTTGGTTCTTCAGTTTTTACAAAAATAGGATTCTGGTTTTCCACTGATTGCAGTTTCTCTCTAGTTATGTCACTGGGCTATGCTCAGTGGTTGACATTATATTTTACATACCGTTTAAATGTTTTAGTCAATATTTTTAAAATACAGTGGTACAAGGGGCAACCTGCTTGGGTCCCCTTCTGTCCCTCTTCCGAGACAGAAGTTTTCTTTCTCTTAATAAATCTATTCTACTCATAAAAAAACAAATACAGTGGTACAAGAGTAGAGGTAGAATGAACTGATAAAAGACAATATGTACCAATAAAAAAACCAGTTGAAGTCATTTAGAATAAAGTTCCCATTGTAGATTTTGAAGCTAGCTGTGGTATAAACTGTTCAGATTTTATTATAAATTGAGCCATTTGGACACATGCATACGTTGCACATCTTAGCAGCTGCATGGATCACAGTGCCTTTGAACGTGTTAAGGGAATAGAGAAAAATTAATAATCTGTAAGTATATGAGGACAGTTCTCTAGGTGCTTTTTTTCTAGGATAACATTGAAAAGACTGTTTGACAGCTAAAGAATATTGAATAGCATTATATACACAAGCCTGGAGCTCACTTGTTCTAGTTTATGTCTAGTTGTCCCCCCAAAGCCTCATGCAATCATGAGACAGGGACTTCTAGAGTTTTAGACTTGACCAATAATCCACTGAGATTATGTGTTTTAGTACTGATGGGATTATGGGTCTGAGTATTTCTGGAATTATGAGTGTAGCCTAAGGTGGGTAGGCTGAGGCAGACAACCTGAATGTAATACAGACAAAGATAGACTCACATTGTTGCTTTTGCTCTGATGGCCTGATTGGTCAGTTGCCTCTGTCACCATTTTGTTGCTGTTCCTCCGCCATGAACTGCTGGCCTCTACACTGTGCCTCTCTGCCTTGGATCCAGCCGAGGATGGACTGAAACCTCCAGTAACTGTGAGCTAAATAAACATTTCCTTCCTTCATTTTGGGTGTCAGGTATTTGTCCCAACAACAAGCAAAAAGAAACTAAGACATCACTGAAAGAATATTTCTAATTGTAAATAGAATAAGTATTTTTAAATATTTAGATATGCTACAAAAACAGTAATGCTGTACAAAATATATAGGAAGTGGGTGCAGACAAACGACAGTATATGACTTTGGCTCTTAAGAGTACAAATTTGAAGCAAGGCCTCAATCTGCATACATGTATAACATATGTAACATATAGCATAAAATATATAGTACAGGGTATTTAGAACATAACATATGCTATATCATATAACATATAATATACAATATGTTATGCATATTACATGTGTATATAAGTTTGTACTTAGAAGATCATTTTCAAAAACTTCTTAAAAAGTTTTAAGACTTAGAAAAGGGATTGTGTGCTGAAAGATAGCAACTGTAAAAGTGATAGAACTTTTACAAAAAGTCGCTATTCATCTAAAAGTCATTTAAATGCCTTGTAAAAATAATTTGAGTTGTAAATGCTACCAAGAACTATAGTTTCTCAAATGAAAACAGTTACTACATTGACCATGTCAGGAATGTGAGACTTCTTTAATTTCAGATATTATGGCTTTTTCTTTCTCAGTTTCTTTTAGAAACAGAAGAGAGGGGATGTGTGAAAATTGTATAAAGCCTGAAATATAAAACAGACCTTCAAGGATATATGAGTCAAAATGAACTAAAGCTTCCATGGGTGTGAAATTAGTACTATAACTTTTCCTCTATAGCTAGGATTATATAAAACATGGATATGACAAGATATATGGTAAAAGTACAGTAAGAGTCAAACATAGGATATAAGGCAATATTGTAAGACCATATCAAAATAATATAAAACCTTTCTCATTTAAGATACTTTAGATTGCACATTTCCCCACATGTTGCTATTGTAGAAAAGCCAAAAAGTTTAGTTCTTTCAACTTAATTTGAAGGAAATAAATTCATATTTCTGAGTAAACAACTTTTTTGTCAAAGAAATTGAGTTTTGAAAAGAACTACTTTCTTGTTTTTATATGAACACATTTTTGAGAAATGACTTTGTAAGAATGTTCATTTACAATTGTTTAAGGTATCCTACAAAGGTGAAAATAAAATCTTTGGTTGTTGGATGATACAATTACACAGTATACAATTACAAAAAATTGCTTTAAAAATTATTGCAGTAGATGAACTCAGAAAGTTTAAATACTAAGATGGGCCAGAAATTCAGATCAAGAAAACATTGAAACACACACACACACACACACACGTATACACCTGAGTCCCCTAAGAATACATATACACTTCAGGAAAAGAAAATCGTATAAATACTTACATACTTTAATAGCAAGCTTACTGAGATATCATGCGATTAATGCAAGTCACTTTTGCACTGCACAATTACAAGAGGTTTTCAAAGTAGTGGCACAGTACTGCTGTGGTAAGCTTGGCCATTGAGATCAGGGCACACGCATCTTCATTTTCTTCCACAATGCCAACATTGTATTGGGTTTTTGGTGACGTACTTCATCCTTTAGGATCTCCTATATGAGAGTAATACCATCTGTTGATAAAAGACCATACTTTTTTTTTCCAGAAGTGTATATATAAACAGATGCACATAAATACAGATGATACAGATATACATGATGTAGATAGATAGATAGATAGATAGATAGATAGATAGATAAACAGACATGTAAATATAGATATTCTACCTTCAAGGTACAAATTTTTTCTCCTAGGTATAAATCAGAATCTATCTTCTAGGTATATTTTATATTTTAATCTTTGACTTTGCAGATTGTCAGATGCTTACAGGAGTTTCATGAGTGCAGTATAACAAAGTTTAACTTGGAGACCCAGGGCCAGGATCTTGTTCTGTAAGTCATTAAATTCATCACTATGAAGAGATCATTTCTGCCCTGTAGTTTCTTTTATATTGTAAATTCTGCTCCTACATCACATATGTGTTGTGATATGTGAAGAAAACCTAGCAAGGGACTACAGTACAAATATGGAAGGAATTTTCATGGAAATTCTTTTCTTGGTTTTTTTTTTTCCCCTATTTATGTATTTGGTATAGGGTCTCACTATGCAGCTTGGACTTATAGTAATCCTTCTGTCTCAGCCTCCCCAGCACTGAGATTATACACATGCACCACCATGTCCAGTCTCAGTGGCCAGCTTAGCACACCCAAGGGCAGGGCCAGTGCAATATATGGTGCCAGGGATCGAATCTTAGTCCCTGCCCTTGCTTAAGCAGGTGCTCAGTCTTGGCAGCAGGAATTTCAACAACTATTAAAGCAATGAAGCTATCAGAACAGCTGTGTCAGTTACTTTTCTCTTGTTAGGGCAAGGTACTTGACATCCAGAGCCAAGGAAGGAAAGATTTATTTAGCTAACAGTTTGTGGAGATTTCATTCTATAATCAACTTTCTCCAAGGAACAGGGGCACATGGCAGAGGGCAACAGTTCATGGTAGAGGAAAACAGAGAAAGAGCAAGAGTAAAAGAGAACAGACAGTGACAGTGGCAGAAGAAGAGATAGAGAGCAAACCATTTTCCCTTCCTTACACAGTATTCAGGCTATCTGCCCCAGGGCAGTTGTAGCACTCACAACCGTAGGCCCAGCATTGGATGGTAAGTTAACTGCAAACTTTAGAAGCCTAATGTTCTATCATTGCATGAGGCTTTGGGGGGACACCCAGGCACAAACCGTAACAATGACCTTTATGCATTCTACTAGATTTTCCAGAAATTTTGTTAAAATTCTTTGAAAGTAGATAGAAAATACTCCTTCAATGATCAGCCAAGGAAAAGCTTACTTCTGCTTGTTCCAACATTTTTCTCAGCATAAATCAGTATTTTGGAAGAATTGACATTTTTTTTTTTTTGGTATAATGAAGCCATTATTCAGTTACAAGTATATATTTGAAAATCATAGTGTTATCAAAAGTTCGTCTTTTGTAGAAGCTTATAAGGAAAGAAAATTAAAATAATCTCGTGGCAGACTTTATATTTCATATGTACATTATGTAGATAGATATAGATAGATAGATAGATAGATAGATAGATAGATAGATAGATGTACAGATACAGATGTAGATCTACATCCAGATCCAGATGCAGAAACAGATATAGATATAGTTAGGAATAAAATTTGTTTGCTAACTCCTTTAGACCTAACTGGCTGTTTGTTGCACAAGTTTAATGCACAGTTCTCTTACAGGTGGCCTTGGATGCAAACCTGCTTAGCTCTGCACCATTCCCCTATGGGCCTAAGTAAGTTTGCCTAAGCAGTGACACAGTTCTTAGGCACCGCAGCATGTTTCTGGCAGCATCCTTACCTTCTTCTCTGTCCACTCATTGAACATTAGTCTCCTTCTGGGGAGAGGCAAATCATTCCCATTTAAAATCGTTGCTTTATAAATAATATTACATTCAAAGTACCTCACATATAATTTATGTTGTACCCAAGTTATCACAAGTGAAAATATAAAATGATACTAAGTCAAGCTCCTGCTTGCCTGTGGCAGGTTGACTAAATGACGTAAATTGGCATAACACCATAATGTAGTAGCTGAGTTAGTCAAAACCTTGGTACACTTGTTTGCTCTGCATTCCATTTTATTAATAACACTGAATAATATTATCTATAAAATATTTATACCATTTTATATATAAGTGCATTTTACCATCTTTTATTTAAACAATTTCCCCAAACATCTATAATTATCTCCAAATTATAGAAAGTGGCTTATTTTAATTTTATTGAATGTTTTGTTTATTTATTTGGTACAGGGTGTCACTAAACAGCTTAGACTTATAGTAATCTTTCCGTCTCAGCCTCCCCTGCACTAGAATTACATAGATGCATCCCGACATCTGGTTTTGGTAGCTGTCACAGTGTGCTTGGAGTTCTACGGTGGGCAAGGTGTGTGGTATCAGGGATCCAACCAGGCTGTTGCTATTACCAGGAAGGACACTTGGACCACGGAGCTACCTGCTCTGCCCCATTTTTTTTAAGTATAACATTGCTCATATAAAATGTCACCTATCATCTATGCTCATCCAGAAAGTTCTCATCTATGTTCCATGATCGCTCAGCATAAGCTTTGCCCATAAATTGGTTTAACATACAGTGGTCACATGAGTAACACTAATTTTAAGTGTATGACCTTTATTTCAGGTTATTGATTGTTTTTTTGTCAATTTCCTTGGCAATTAAGATATTCATTGAAATATTACAGCACTCTGTTTTATAATCACACCTAAATATTCATTTTCAATCACTCTTTTTTATATTTTTTAAGGATCAACTATTAAACATGGAAACTCAATAAGGATTTTGTGTAAAAAGATAGTTAAAGCTTTGTATAGATGCAAAGCTCTATATATAAAGCTCTATATAAAGCTCTATATAAAGATGAAAATGTAGCACTTTTAGACTCTTGTGTATTCAGGCAGTTGACTTACTTGAAAAAAAAACATGATGTACTTCTCCAACCTACCTTCATTTAAGTAGTCTATAATTTAATGACTTCAGATTTGAAGGATATTAAAAATAATTATTTTTTATTATACATTGGAAAAGACTCCTTTTTCACAGTGCCTGAGCTTCAGTTCAATGTGAACTCATGCCTTTTGCTAAGTGAAGCATTTCCCATTAGAAATCTAATTCTATCAAAGACCCATACTGAGTCTGTTGTCCTGCAATTACTTTTATGTAGAATTCATTGAAAATTTGGTGTTATTTACACTATTTCCAGCGAGTCCCAGATCATGACATTAAGTACTTTAAAATCTGAATTGTATTTTTATACAGCAACCATATTTGATATCTTGTACAGTTTGTCTTTCAAGCCTGAAATTAATTTCTTGGAATGAGTATATTTTTCTATATAATAAGCTTTGTTTCTAGAAAAGATTTTGTTTCAGTAAAGAAAAACTAAGTCAAGGGTGCTTCCTTTTAATCTTTCATGGAATACAGATTATCCATTAAAATTCAGAGCAAAGAAATATA
This sequence comes from Myocastor coypus, assembly GCA_004027025.1. Taxonomy (NCBI): domain Eukaryota; kingdom Metazoa; phylum Chordata; class Mammalia; order Rodentia; family Myocastoridae; genus Myocastor; species Myocastor coypus. Next base: position 46,597 of record PVJA010007132.1, on the reverse strand, counting down.
ATGGCCTTATGTATTCTGATTTCATAAAAATAGTTATAACTTTAAAAGCATATTACATGGAGAAGCCAAATATAAGTATCATTTTTATTTCATTTTGAATAGATTTATTAATTTATCTACTTTTTATTTTACCATCTTTGATTTGTTAATTCTGTGTTAAGGCTCTATGTTTTTATTTTTTATTTTTATTAATATAAATGCGAAAGGAACAGCAGTGAGACAGTTCACAGCAGGTTAGTAGGACAGATACAATAATTAAAAAATACATTGCATATTGTTGTCTATGTAGTAGTAGATCAGAGTACAATATGCAGACATGATATATTGTCTGAACAATATTAGTAAAAACTTTTGTTCACATTGAACTAAAAGAAAGTAGCTGTATATATAGTGCAATAGTCCATAATAGTAGTGGGTTGTCTGCAGAACTGGCAATGTCGGAAGCTGTTGACTTGAGCCTTTTACAGCTCAGCATATTAATATGGCTTTACTTTTTATACCTCATGGTTAGACCTCTCTGCTGGGTGGTTAAGACCTAGATAAAACAAAACCTATATAATAAAATGTTAACTTTTGTTTCTGACAAGTTCAGTCAAATCCCCTTAGAATTTACTCTGAAACCATGTACAGCATTTTGTAGATCTTTTGTCAGTGTCAGCCATTTGGATGAGTTACCAGCCATTGCTTGCCTAATTCACTCTCTGTGAAAGCCTGAGAGTCTATACATTCTTTTGACTAAAGCAGTCCTTACATAAGTGTGAACAGAGAAATAGAAGATTTTGCTCAAGGAAGGCAAAATCACTATATGATGATGGGAATCGTTTTATCATTCCAAAGAGCAGCCCACTCATTGTAATTTACAATGTATATTTTAAACAACCTACAAAAAGGAACTTAAATTTTCTGATATTGGAGAAAGAACAAATACTTTAGGTGTAATGGATAAATACTTGGGATGTAATGTTTAACTGATGGTGTTAACTTAATTTAGTTATGAAAAATTTAGTTAAGAAAAACTTGACCTAGGGCCTGGGGAGATGGTTCAGTGTTCTAAAGTGCCTACTTAGGAAAGCTTAGACAACTGCAGGGACTACAGTTCAATCCTTGACCCCACATACTGTGCCAACCCCACCCTCAGGGCAGGCTGAGCCCGCCCCCACCCCCCCAAAAAATTGACTAAATTGGCCCAGAAATTCTGCTGAAGACCTAGCTCAGGAGGGTGGCTCATTGCCTGGATGGCAGAGGGGGAGAGAGGAGGGAGAGTTTTAGCTCTGCTCTTCAAAGGGTCTTCAGTCTTTGCCTTCAGCTTGCAGTTCTGTGGCTTCCAGCGTTGTCTGGTCAGGATCCTTCAACCTTCCATCACAGACCCTCTGGCCTCCTGCTACAGACTTGTATGTTCACTGAAGTGAACTCCAGACCTCAGATGGAAATCTTCCATCTCTAGTATGCAGACACCCTCTGCACATTTACTCAGCTGACTCTGTGGCTGACTATCCTAATCAATATCCAATCGAAATTCCTTACATATTGGTGCACAGTCTGCTATATCTGATTCTCTAGTAAAGCACACATTGACTCAGTGAGTTTCCTAGTTATTATTATTATTATTATCATTATTATTGTTTTTGTTGTTGTTGTTGACAGGATCTCACTCTGCAGTTTATCCTGGTCTTAAGCTCATTTTGTAACCCAGGCTGCTCTCAAACTTGCAGTGATCCTCTTGCCTCATTCAAGTGCTGGGATTACAAGTGTGTAGTAAATGAATGATACCTCCCATGTCCTCTCCTGAAATCTCCAGGCAGATATCTGCAGCTTTTTGACACTAGTGTGGCTTGCTGCTAGTATTTCGACATGCACACCCAGCTTCACTCTGACAGCTCCACTGGGCAGCTCAAAGTACAGGCTTCATCTCCCACCACATCTTTACCTGGCCACCCTAGCCTGCTTTGAAGCATCTGAGGAAGCTGCCATGATCCCATACTCTTTCTGTACACCTGCATAACCAGGATCAAATGGAGAATGGCAGCCTCTGCCAGAGGAGGAGACAAGCCTGGCCTCTCTTCAACTGCAGCTACGTACATTGCATGAGCAGTCCTAAGCATACATGGGAGTCCAGAGCTCTTTCCTGAAGCACTGCTGGAAAATCTTTGGAACAAATACGCAAAAATACATCTCCCTGTGGTAGGGGGTGTACCCTCGAAGACTTCTCAGATGCCCTCTAAACATCTTCCCCAATTCCCGATATATAGTGCTTTCCTGAGTTGGCAATTGCACCTTGTTTGGACACACCGGTGCTACCCTTTCATTTCCTCCTTGGCCATGCTAAAACATTGTCAAAGATTTTTTCCTCTTCTATCTTTCACTCACTGTAAATGCAGCCCCCCTGAAGTCAATATTCCCTTTCCCAAAAGGAAATGATTCGCTGTCTTGATAGCTTCCTCCACTGGGTAAACTAGTTGATTATCTTTACCCTTGATCCTGTGACTGCTGAATAGATCCAAACAGTCCAGGTTCACGACCATGCCCAAGAAAGAATTTCCAGGCTTACACTTGAGAGTTTACAGCTCTGTTTATTGAAGATCATGAGATGGTAGCAGCAGAAACAGGCAGAGAGTTGAAGAGGAAAAGGCAGATGAATAGGAGCTCATGGTCTTAGGTGAAGCTGCCGCTGGTGGTGGTGATGTTATTGGTGAAGGAGTCGGTGGTGGTATGGCTCCTGTGTAAGCAGGAAAGCTCTACCAGTGGCATTTGCACCCTACACTGTGCTGGGCCTCTAAAGGAGGGAGAAGAGGAACCTGGGATCAGTAATGACACAACTCAGGTGTCCAGTCTTTAAGGAGCCACACACCTCCCATTTCACCTCGCCCTGGTGCTGGAACTAATGATCTGCTGCTCCTGGCAACGCAGCCTCTGCACTTTAATGTGGATAATCACCAGAGCGAGGCCAGCTCAGAGCTGAGTGAAGGGAAGAGAGTGGCTCACTCACCTCCTCCATTTCTAACTGGCTCAGTCCCTCACACATTCAAAAAGTATTTTGGTTCTTTATCAGGGTTTCACAAAGGTAACCTCTACTTAACACAATCCTCCATTCCTTCCAAAACCTAATCAAAATGACCTGTGGTGTCCACATTTGTATTTTCTTACCTGTTGAGCCATCATTAAAACCTCTCAATGTCTTGGCTACAGCACATAGGCTTTCTGTTGCATTACCTAAAGTTTTTCATTCTCTTTCCATATATCAACTCCAAAGTTCCTCCACATTTATTTTTAGATTCATTCATAGAAATCACTGTATTCATTTATAACATTTTCTTCACTAGTATTATATTTCTGCAGTGTATTTGTAAAAAGAAAAGATCTTTACCTAGAAGCTTTGAGGGTCACGTGAAAAATGAGAAAGCTCAGTGATCTTGACTCTGGGATGGAAGTTACAACGAAGGGAGCCTGAGTGAATGCAGCACCAGTCAGGGAGCAGGGAGACAGATTCCTTGAGTTCTGTCTCCAGTCGCTGGCAGTCACCTTCTGACTTTCCACCAATGCCTGCAAGCTCGTTCTGGAGGATGACTCTTCAACAAATGTGTCTTTCAGGATGCGGGGAAGCTCTCGGGCTGCCCAAAGCTCTGGACGGTCAAGGACACGTGAAGATAAGACCCCGTTGGCCTAGAGCAGACACACAGTGGGATACAGTTATGTAACTATGATCTAGCAGTGGACAACACGCATGCGCTAGTTATGGCAGTGGGTAGAAATGTAAATGTGAAGTAAACACCCACCTGTAATTTATGCAATAAGCTACAGGGCATGGTGGCACACCTGTAATTCCAGCGTTGGGGAGGCTGAGACAGAAGGTCTGTGCGCGTATAAGACCAGTCTGGTTACAAAGTGAGCCTGAGCTGCATATCAAAAATTTGTCTCAAAAGAACAAAAAAGCCATTAACCCACGACTATTATGGAATATTGGACTATGTATACAAGTACATTCTGTTAGTTCGATGAGAAGAAATATTCGTACCAATAGTGTTTAGGAAAGTTATCATGTCTGCTTCTTGTACTCTGAACAACTACTATGAAGACAACAATTTGCATTGTATTAATTACTGTGGCTGTCCTACTAATGTGTTTTGAAACTGTCTCAATGTCATTCCTTATTAAAAGTAATAAAAAATGAAAAAAGAAATCATTCGTCCTCTATACATTAGTAAAAATAAAATTAAGAAAACAATTTCATTGATAATAGCATCATAAGAATAAAATACTTTGGAACAATAATGAAAAAGCAGTAAAGATGCAGGCTGCTCTGGCTCTCTGCCCCACTCCATGCTGCCTGCTGCTGCCGCTGACGTCCTGCACACACACGTGATTTTTTAACCTTGGGACCTCACCCTCCACAATTTCTTGTGGGTGCCAGTTGGGCTGATTGGGTAGCTCAAGTAACTCACTAAACACAGCTCAGGAAGGTTCACTCCAGCTCCAGATCGCGTTGAAAGCTTTGACGAGGGATTTACCATCAATAAGACAAGTGTGAGGAGTTTCCTAATAGAAGACACAAAATGCAGAAACCGATGCTGATCAAAGAAAGCAATAACCAATGGTGATCAGTGACGTTTGAGAAGGCAGGAAGCAGAGACCAAGGGCAATGCAAAGGAAATAGCTATGAAAGTGGTAGATATTACTCCAATATCAACTATCGTCTGCAACTTGAATGGCAACAGCAAATTATTGAAAAGATATAAAAAGGCCAACTTGGGTAAGAGGTGGAGACTCACCTCCCTTTTATCCAGGAGAAATCAATTTTTAATTTAGGGTAAAGATTAAAAATAAAAGATGGAGAAGGGTATCCCATGCTAGTAACAGTGAAAGGGAAACTTGGCAAATGTACTCACTTGCTAGAGTAATTTTAACCGGAGGTCCCATGATTTCTGCATAAGGAAGAAATTACTTAATGAAGCATTTCTCGAACTATATCCAGACTGTCACTGATGCAGACATAATAATGTACACAACATTCTACAACATTCAAAACAATAGAATGGTTTTAAAAAGTACTGATTTTAGGGAGTGCCAGGAGGAGAAGGGATGGGTGGTCTGTAATTTTAAAGCAATGAAACTGTGCTGCTTATTTGCATATTACATATGCAAATATGCAAATTGCATATTACATAATGACAACATATATCAGACATAAACACTAAAATTACATAGCACAAAAATGGATATTAATGAAAAATACATGTTTTTTAATATTGTGTTAAATTGGTGCATGAACTATAGTGAAGGATGCACACAGTGTAACGATATGCAAACATTATGTGCTGTACATGGTGTAGGAAGCTAAACGGTCACGATGTGCGATCAGTTTCTAACACATTGCCATGTTGTCTTCAGTTTTGCTAAATTTCTTTTGAGTTTTTCATCAGTGATCATCATATGTCATCCACAAATAATCATTTCATTTTCACTTTATTTCTCTTATTCCATCATCATGTTGTTAAATTAGGTTGTATTTCTTAGAGATCTTGTTGGCACTCTGAGAACGTTTGAATTCAATTATAAGATGTGGAAAATATTTTTGTTTTGTTTCATTTTTTTCTTTAACAAGAGAAGATTTGGCCTAATATTTGTCTCTATTGTGATGAGCAAGCATGGGATTTTGTTGGATCACTGTATCCATTACACAATTTGTTCCTTGTAATTCTACTCTACTATTTTATGTTTGCTGATCTTCAGAGTTTAATCCATCAGACTTTTCTTGAATAAATCTTAATTGATCTTACCGTATGGTTCCTATATGTTACTAACCTCAATTTATAAATATTTTGAAAATGTTTCCACGTGCTCATGTTTATGTTGGATTTCAGCCAGTGGCTTATTTCACGTGTTGTCTTAGTCTTGTCAGTTTAATGCTGGTCTCATAAACTGACATGCTGGTCTGTGAAAGACTGGGCTATTAGTTCTAGCATTAATATTTAATAAAATTATCTTGGCTTACCTTGGCAAAATGTTTAATTATTGATCTAATCTCATTACTTGAGATGAATCAGTCTTCCAAGTATAGTCACACACAGGTGTCTTTTGGTCATTTGTTTCTTTCAAGTACACTGTTTCATCTTCGTGTGATAGCCTTGGTTCGTTCATTTCTTTACAAACTTTAAATTTATTTATAACCTTTCTTATGTTTATACTAGAGTGGTACTTTCATTCCTTGAAGTGAATTTTAAAAATTTTATACATAGAGATTAAATGTGTTTTCCTTAATCATCTATGAAAAAGATTGAGAATTCTTCTATTATGTGAAGTTAGTTTTATATTAAACTCAACATTAGATTCTTTATAATGCACCCTAGTTCTCCTGCTCCCCCTCCTCTGCGGTGCATGTAATGTAGGCAGCACACTGTGTATTCTCTGGAGACATGACAGAGCTTCTACAGCTGAATATTCTTCAGAAGCCTGATCCATAGGGCTTCTGATGCAGCAGCTGTGAGGACTTCAGGTACTGTACTGCAGGTGTTCTGAGTAGACTTAGAGAACACTGGCAAAGAGGATAATGTGAGGCCGACGCCAGCAAACAAAAGTGCTACTTTGCATAACGTCTCCTAGTGCAAACCATCTACTAGCTCCCTACTCTGCACTGTCAAGCAAATGTTTGATAAATACTAATTGACATGACATCATGGTCTGTTTCAGTTTGCATTTTGAACAGTCAACATGTAATGTAGATTTCTGTTTAATTATAAAAATGCACTATTTAATTGGAAAAGAGACAATTCCTGGTGTAATCCAGTTTCCAAGAGACTATAGTGGAGTAGCACAAATTGCTAGTTAAAATTTAGGTGCTGCTGGCCTTGCTACGCATTTCTTTGTATGTAGTTCTGGAGTGTCATCATTTCTGAAACATCAAAAGTGCAGATTTTATTTCACTCTATAATTGGAACTAATCTGTGTTTTACTCTTAAATTGTCTTTTCTTTTCTTTCTTCTTTTTTTTTTTTCATTTTAGGAGAGGGTCTACAGGGTCTCTCTATGTAGATCAGAAACACTGTGATTCTCCTGTTTTGAGCCTCCCAAGTGCTGGGATTACAGGCTGGGGCCACCAGCCTCAACCTCAGTCATCCTCTCAGAGCTCCCCGCCAGTGGGGCAGGCACAGCACACCAGGGATCAAATCCCAGCCACTGTGCTCTGTGTAAGCAGACAGTTTAGCCTGCTAAATTGTCATTTTTGTCAACTGAGTTTCAATATTAATATTTCTGCTTTGTGCCTTCTCAGCTTGATTTTTGACCAGAAATTAGAAAGAAATTCGTAGTCACATTTTAAGGTAAGTATGAACTTTAGATATAATGATTGGAGCAATAATGAAATAGCTACAAAAATAATGGTCCTTAACATTTCAAAACTGTGATTTTTTTTTACTATTTCTTAAACTACCAAATTATCATTATATATGTGTATACAATATTATACACCAAGTAGTTAAACAGCCATCCAAATAGAATCATATTTGGAGAAAATGTGCTATTCCTTAAAACTTGAGAATATGCAAACTTCCATGGAAAGCAGGACTTGTTATTTGTCTACTAGACCTTAGCTTCAGACTATTGCGAAGAGAAGAATCCTAAAGGGAAAATCACAGCAGAAATGAAAGACAAGGGCATGTCATTTCTTAAGCATGGTCAGAGAGATGAGCTGCTGGCTTTCAATGAAAGAAAAAAAAAAAAAAAAGATGACAAAGCAAGGAACCCAAGTACAGTATGGACCAGAAGTGCCAAACAAGTGGTTTGTGCTCTTAGGTGTCCAGAAAGAAACAAATTCCTGCAAACACAGCTGGCCCTTTCAGGGAGCCTCTGTCCTGTACAGGTGGGTTAGAACTATGTCGGTACTTACTGCTATCTTACCCAACTAGCAGAAGACTAATATCCTAAGTAAACAGAAAACAAGCATGATTTACAGAAGCAAGCTTTGTGACACCCGAGAACAGACAGAAAATTATTCTCAGGGATCACAGTTATTGGAAAAGACCGCTGTAAAATAACACATCCAAGCAGAATGGAATGTGGGCAATTATTAAAACACAATGGGGCTGGAGAGACAGCTCAGTGGAATAAGTGCTTGCCTGGCAAGTGCAAGGTCCTGACTTTGATTCCTAGTATCACCAAAACTAAAAAAAATTTTAAAAAATTAAAAATTTGAGTCAAGGTGTGGTGTGCAACTATATTCCTATCACTAAGGAAGCAGAAAATAGGAAGATCACTACCAATCAGAGTTGCATAGTGAGACCCTGCATACACACGCATACACACACACACACACACACACACACACACACACATACAAATAAATGAATAAATAAATAAATTAAAAGACAAAATTTTGAACCGATCTACCAAAGCATGCAAAAGTATCATGCTCATATTTATTAGGCATTATAAGCAAGTAAGTATAAGCCACAGTAAGCTCTAACTAAAATGTTTTCATATACTGATTATATGTGGTTCTTAAAAGTATTTTCATCAGTAAATATACTAGTGAGAACAGTATTAGCTTAGGACTTCAGCAATAAATATGTAGCAACTAACATAGTCACCAAAGAAGTTTGCTTCACATTTATCTTTTTAAAAAATATTATTTATTTATTTATGTAGTGTCAGTTCTCGCTGTGCAGGTTAGACTAGTAGTGACCCACCCGTCTCACTCTCTCCAGTGCTGGGATTGCAGGGGTGCATCTACTCACCCAGTTTCAGTGGCCAGCTCAGCACGTGGGGCTGGTGGGGTATGTGGTACAAGGAATCAAATCTGGGCCCTTGTTTTTGCTTGGCAGGTACTTAGACCACTGCCCTATCTCCTCAGCCCTTTTATACATTTCATTAATTCTAAAACTGCATGAGTGCTTTTAGTGCCCCAAGTCCTATTGCTAGGTAACATGTTTTGAGGTTTGTAGTGACTCAAGCATGAAAGATTCGATCACTGTTCAAGTATTGCTTAATGTTTTCATAAATAGTCTGACAAATATTATATCACTTCAGGGCGAAGCAGTAAAGTGCTACAGAAGGGGTCACACTGGGGGTTGTCCCAAATCCACATTCGCTTGGCCTCTGAGTTCAGATTCCTTCCCAGAACCCTACACATAGCCTGTGTCAGGCCATGATCCCGGCTTCTCATCCGGCTTCCACACTCGTGCTGTGCTGCACCCTTCTTCCCACCCCCTTTGCCATGTGCCTGAAAAGGACTTTTTAATTTACTGAATGTAATGCTTCGTGGACAATGTTATCGAGCTGCTGGTGAAAAACAGGTTCAAATCTCCTTGAAGGATAAACTTGTGCAGACAATACTCAAGAGGTTAGTCAGAGAGAGGACAGTGGTAAAAGATCACAAAATATGTTTAATTACAGATAAAGGAAATACATTTGTACACTGATTATAATTGTTAGCATTTTGGTACTCTTTTACTAGAAAATTGCATATCATGTGAGTATTTTTTATCTTATATTTTAAAGAGAACACAAAATAGTATTAGGACAGAAAAATTACAAGTGACACAGCATTTCACTTAACAAAATAAAATGAACTTTACAGTATTTGTCACAATGCATATTGTCTTATTTCAACTAGTTATTAAAATTACCAGACATATGTGTGCACAATTGGAAGAAGAAATAAAAGAAACATATAAGAAATTAAGCCAAGAAAAAAGAGAAGCAAATTTAAAAGGAGAGAAAATAGGTTAAGTATTCTACGCTCATTTCCATAGACTAGGACAAGTGTGCAGTATAGTTGCCCAAACCATCGTGTTACATTCCTAGTTAAATCTTCCCCACTCCCTCCTCTGTCTTCCATTCAGTAATTCTTTCCTTTTGAGTAAGTTCATTTCCTTTTCAGTGTCTATTTTACCCTTCAGATTTCATTTTTTCTTTTAGGTTCTCACACTAAGGAGACAATGAGACCCACATATGCACACATGAGTTTTGTTTTGTTTTTGGGGACTGTGGGGTTGAGCTCAGGCCCTTGCACTTGCCAGGCAAGCATTTATTCTACTGAGTTTTTTCCCCAGCCAGAAAAAAATTGTGATTTTTTTCTGGAAGTGGTGATTGAACTCAGGCTTTTGCGCTTGCCAGGCAAACGCTTATTCTACTGAACTATTTTCCCAACTCACACAAATGAATATTTCTAATGAAGTTTTTTTCTTTATTTTAATGGAGTGTAGAGAGCGCTGCCTTTCCATTACTGAAATAAGTAAGTTCTTAATGTCAGCCACGAGGTGGCAGCACAGCTATACTATTGGAATTTAGCTTCCGCATTCTTTTTTTTAAAGCTGTGTAATTCTAATAAGCAAAGAGGATACAAGTACAAAAATATGTAAATATTTGTAAACAGTTTTAGGGAAACAAAACATTTTCCTTCATAAAACAGTGCTAACTATAGGAAGAACTTATTTCGATTATTATTATAAATATATTTAAATGTAGTGAAGATACAAGCTTGTAATTAGTAATACTGCCTGTTCAAACGTTCAGAATTCTCTGCAGCACTGAGTGAAGTTCTTCGTAAGATATTATTAAAACAATCTTTAGAAATGTATTTGCAAAATTCGTAACATAGACCTTACCCACTATATATATGTAGAGCCCAAAAGGTAGATCCCAAAATCTACCTTGAATGTTTAATTCTTTTTAGGATACCTAATAAATCACCAAACAGTGGAAACAAAACCAAATGCTTTCCAAAACGGCTTTCCTCCCTTTTGCCTAACTTAACGACATCACTATCAGCTGACTGTGTGGACCCAGAGGACGCAGTTCTGCTCGAGCTGGCCCTTTGCCTTTTCCTCACTCCGCACGTCCACTCTTGTTCCGCCTTGCCAACCTTACCTCCTGCAAATGTATGGCACCTGCCCAGTCCTTCCTGTTTGCCTGTCACTTCCCCACTTGGACCCACCCTATCACCCCAGCAACCCGAGCGCCCTGCAGAACGTCTCCTCCCCGACTCTGTATTCCAGGTTGGTACACTTCAATAACAAAAGAAATTCATGCCCAAATTGCATCCTACTGGTTTTTAAAATTTCTTTAAGAACTTCACATATTCGTTGCTCCTGCGCAGAATGTATTTAGAAATCTTTGTTGAACTCATGAAGGAAATTTTAGGTATTCAGTGACAAATAATCTTTAAAACAGAAACTGGCCTGAACTACAGTGCAAAGGTGTCTCAGAGGAAAGGTGCTTGCGCCATCCCTTAGTACTGAGACCCATACAGTACCTGACACCCGCAGTGTAAGGAGGAAAGACTCTGGGGCTCACGCTGTGTGGAGACCTGCACCCGCCGTGGGCACGCTACCAGGGAGGGCACAGGGCTGGGGGACCCGGTGGAGCATATGCGGCGCATGGAGGGGAGACAGAGGCAGGGAGAGATGGAGCAGAGGCGGGTAGCTGAACCCCCGGCGCGCACCCCCAGAGACCGACACCCTCCTCTACACCCTCCTCCCAGGTTCCAATCACACTGACCTATGGGCTCACAGGGGACTCACCCCAATGACCCTTGACTCAGACCACTCCCCAGCGCCCCACCTATGAGCAATGAGGCTTTGCGGGACGGCGTTTGCGCCTAGACATATACTATAACATAAAAAAAGCAGCAAACAAACATAAAATAAATGTTACAATTTGAGTGTGTTGTGGAACTTCAGGGTATCCTGGGAACAAGACAATAGTGAAGTTGTCCCCAGCTTTATGTTCTCCCACGCGCCGGAACATGATGCAGAAAACTTTTTACTTTATACTTTGTTTCAACTCTACAGCTGTTCTACAGTTTATGTTTGGGGTTTGTGTGTGGGGGGGTGGGGTTGAGCAGAAGTTTGTGTTTTTTTTGTGATTGAGAGCAGTGAAATACAAAGGAGGGCGATGGGTGTTTACATACAAGAGGAAGTTGTTGCTAAGCCTAGAGTAGAACGCAGTGGAGGCAGCGCTCTACAAGAAAAAGACAGAATGACCATTTCCTGAGAAGAAAGAGGACGCTGCGTGTGTCCTACATTCCTAAGCTATTCATTTTGCGACACGATAATGCTATTTACCAAACTAATAAATATAGAATGAGACATATGTGTGTGTTTGTGTACCTGAGCTGGACTCTTGTTGCTATAACAGAATACCACAGATTCAGTGAATTATAAACAGCCAAGTTTATTCTAGACTTCTAGAGACCGGGAAGTCCAAGGCTGAGATTCAGCATCTGGCAAGCGACTTCAAGTGGTCTAATAGCTTGTGAAGTCTCCACGTGCAGGACAGCGAGCTTGCAAGCTCCTGCCTCTACCTCGCTCACAAAGCAATTCATTTCCTTTTTGGAGGGTGTAATTCCAGCACTCTCCAGGATGAGGTAAGAGGACTGCTCAGTGTTCCAGGCCAGCCTGGTCTGTACACTCACTTCAAATCCAGGCTGAACTATATAGAAACATACAGTCTCAAAGCAAACACACAAAGAATCCAATCGACTCAGTTACCTTCATCAGCCTTGTTGTTGCGACCTCGTTGAATGCTAATTAGATTCTAAGGTCTTCATTTCTAAGGTCGATCAGCACATGTATTTAGAGGATACACCCAATATTTAAAGTTTGGGGATACACTTTAAAGTACATCAGTGTGTATGCGTTATGTTTTCCCTAGGTAAAGAGCAAATATGAGGGGGCAGAAACAAAAAGAAAAACCCTGAGAGAGATAATGTGTCTAATTTCAAGGAGGAGGAGGAGGAGGAGGAGGAGGAGGAGGAGGAGGACGAGGACTGTTTCACAAATTAGTTTTGGACAGTCTTGGTTTTGAACCTGTTAAGTTTGTGTATGACACTTACTACAGTTACTGCAATAAGGAAGAGGAGGCTAGAATTCACCACAGCCAGGATAGTATGTTGAAAAAGTAAAAACTGTATGCTTGGGGTATTCTATCAAGAAATCTCGCCAGGCGTGGTGGCGCACGCCTGTAATCCCAGCACTCGCGAGGCTGAGGCAGGAGGACTGGTGCAAGTTCGAGACCAGCCTGGGCTACAAAAGTGAGCTCAGGACCAGCCTCAACTGCATAGTGAGACCCTGTCTCAAAAAGACAAAAAAAAAAAAAGAAT
>PVJA010007132.1:0-33405 GCA_004027025.1 Myocastor coypus | reverse complement strand
TGTTGAAAAAGTAAAAATTGTATGCTTGGGGTATTCTATCAAGAAATCTCGCCAGGCGTGGTGGCGCACGCCTGTAATCCCAGCACTCGCGAGGCTGAGGCAGGAGGACTGGTGCAAGTTCGAGACCAGCCTGGGCTACAAAAGTGAGCTCAGGACCAGCCTCAACTGCATAGTGAGACCCTGTCTCAAAAAGACAAAAAAAAAAAAGGAATCTGGCCTTGAAAATGTGAACATATAGCACAGAACCAAGGTGGAAAACTTGCATTTCCAGTTTTAAGATGCTCAAGTATAAATCTTAAATATTGAGATCAAAATGAAAATTTAAAAACATAGTGGCTAAAGAATCTTCTAAAGGATTTATGTCATAGATGGAACAACTTCCCGTAGATATGGGGGCCCTCCAGGAGGTGACCGGGAACATGTGTTCCAGATAGGCAAGTATGAGAGGACAGGCCTGGCTCTCCCACATAGGGGGATGAGATGGTAATGTTTGAGAGAAGAATGAGCTCACTTGTGGGTATCATTACCATGGTTAAAGTTGAAAGGTAAAAGGAAAACGGAGGGGAATGGGGAGATAGCTCCGTGGCACAAGTGCCTGCCTGGTAAGTGCAAGGTTGTGAGTTTGAACCCTGGTCCCGCAAAAAAAAAAAAAAAAAAAAAAAGGAAAAAGGCAAAATTAATATAAGCTTGGCACATATTAATGAACATTAAAAGTTAGAATATCTATTTTAGGATCAAGAAGTAATCCAATTAAACAGATGAGAAAGAATTCAAAATAATGAGAAAGATCTTTTACCATTTATATTTGAAAGCATTTAGAGAGGGAAAAAGTAGGTATCTAACACCACAGGAGTCACGAGGTTACGCAGCAAAACAAGAAGCACTGTTTCTGGAGTGAGACATCTTTGAGTCCTTCTTAGCAGTTAAGGATAATGATAATTTTACATGCAAAAAAAGTGTTGCTACCCACTCAGAAAGTACTAGTAAGGAAAGAAAGATAAAGAATTTTGATAAAAAGTTGGCAGTCAAAATTGAACAGTATGCTACAACAATGTCCCCTTGAGTTAGGTTGAATATTTATAATGACACAAATGTAAACAGTGTCTGAAAGCCCACTGGCAGACTAATGCTGTTTGGGAAAAATTCTGAGTGCTACAAAAGAGCCCGAAATCCTAATAGTGTCAAAATGAGTATAAAGACGAACACCAGGCAAAGGAGCTACGAACAGCAGAGGGCTGGCAAGAAGGCCCAGTTTGTGGAGTAAGAGCAGCACAGTGCTGAGGCCTGGGCCAAACACGCTCGTCTCCTGTCCTTCTCTTGACTATTTTCCTCTACTCACTCTTGTAGTTTTTATTTCTCCTCCTGGTCTTCTTTTCTCTTAGCACTTTAGCTCAAATTTTCTTCCCATCTTAAATTTGTACAATTCCCCTATTTTCTTTTTATATCTAAGTACCTACATGCATGTAGTCTACTTTGCTGCCAGTCATGTCTAATCTATTTTTGATGTACATAACCATACAGGATATTATTTTTACTGCTGAAATACCACTGGTTATTTTTATGTGCATATATTGTGAAACTGAGCCATGTTTATCTATTTTTTTTTTCAAAATCCCCTTTGCACTGCAAGATGTACTTGTGCAACTATGGAATAAAAGAAAGTAATTTAAAACTTTCACACTACATAAAATTCATTTCTTCTTGTTGAAGGAGACCAGAAGAGGAAAGAAAAGATATGTTTTTGAAAATGAAAATCTATTTTCCTTTTGCTATCATAAAGATGTGACCATGTTGTTTCTTTATGTTGCTAATATATTCATATATCAATCATTTCTGTCCAAGGACCTCTGTATCATATCCAATACCTCTCCCATATTCAAAACATTCGGAATGGCATCAAATTAATCATCTGAGTTATGCTCAAGTTTACCTTAAAAGCATGGTGAAAGGAAAGGAGTGTGTGTAATTGTATTCCCAAGCACAATCACAGGGTTCATACTTCTTTTCCATAGCGTGATATATGAAGTGTTGAACAAAATATGTGAGTAGAAATCAGACACAAAATTCTCAGCAGTGTATAGTGAACGTAGAGCTAGCTCTGGAGAGCAGCTGCTGGGGTCGTGGCCAAAGCTCTGCTTCCTCTTCTGTCTGCTGTTATCAGCTGGGCCCACATGTTTGCATCTGGCTGAAGTTTGCCCATCTACCCTGAGTTCAGCTAAGTGTGGACATCCTCCAGGAACCTCACCTCCATACCTTAGCTCCACTGAACTGACCAGCACAATTTTTCTTATACCAGTGGCAGAAGGGCTCACGTGCAGATGGAAATACCAGGACCATGGGAGAATATATTAAAAAATGGCCCATCCATATTTACTGGTCACCTTGTTGATTGAAACTGGTTGTATGGCTGAACTCAGTGGCAAGAGGTAGGACAGACACTCACGTGTAAACACATTCTCAAGATTCATAATCCAAGCGGAAGTGAATAGTTGCACCAAGAAGGGAATCCACTGTACCGGTCACAGCAGAAATTGAACTATATTTAGAGAGGGAATATCGTGAGCCACACTTCTTTCATTCTCCATACTTACTTGATTCTCCACTTGTTTATGCTCCTTCAATTTTTTTCTTTTAAAAACGTCATTGCTTTTGTGAAAGTTATCATGAGCAGAAGAAATGAAAACGAGTTGTGTAAGGGGATATACATGGATTTTAATTCAGTAAAAGCTTGTCTTCAGTTGAATTTGTTCTTATGTTTTGGGAACAGAAATTATGAAAGTCTATTTCTTACTGCAAACATGTGAAGATGAATGACACTTGTCCACCAGCCCTCTGTTCTGTATTCAGTATCCATAACCTAAACCTTACCCAAACTCTCACGCAAATGATGGGCACTTATCTTGCTTTGCGAATGTGAGGAGCTAAAGATCACATCGGGCAGTGCTATGGTTTTCATCTAGTGCTCCCCCAAGGCCTCATATGTTCCTAGGGGCTGCTTCCTGGAGATCGTTGGATCATGCAGATGTCATATCTCAGGTAATTAGCCCACTGTGTGATTATAGCTAATGCAATTTGGGAAGTGAAGCCTTGGGGAGGAGGTGGGTCCCCGGGCCTGTGCCACAGGAGCGGATCTTCTACAAAGCTCTGGATCTCTCCCTGGTTCTTGCCTGCTTCCACCTGAGCAAGTTTCCTCTGCCACACTACTCTGCATTGAGTCAGCAGAATTTGGACTGTAATTCTACAAACTATGAACACGAAGTTTTCCTCCTTTGAGTTGTGGATGTCGGGCATTGTGTCTCAACACAAGAAGAAAGGAACCAATGCGGGCAGCAACAACTCCATTCCTACAGCTTTAAGAGGTAGAGTTGGAGCATCAATACCCCAAGGCTGTTGATTATTGAGTCCTAAAGTAGTCTGTGGTGTCTTTTCCAATTGAAGCCCAGAAAAACAAAACACAATCATATGTATATATGATCATATATATATAATATATATTTATTTATTTATTATATCATATATATAATTTTTCCCCAATCCAGGAGAATCCCACAAGTTATCAGAACTTGATAATACCTTCTTGGATCTTTTACATAGATGAATGACTTCTACAGGTCAGTGCCTGAATTCCTGAGGCCAGGGGTCATTTTATTTTAGAAAGATCAATTTTTTAAAAATGTATTTAATACAAGATCTTCAGAGTCTCCCTACATAGATCTGGCTCAGTGATTCTCCTGTTTCTAGCTCCTAAGCACTGGGATTACAGGCGTGGGCCACTGGGGCACAGGCCCCCGTGACCAGTCTCAATTGCCCTCTCAGCACAGCCTGAGGGTGGAGCCTGCGCAGCATGCCGGGAATCAGATCCCAGCCTAAGTAGGCGCTTTAGTCTGCTAAGCTATCTGGCTGCCCTATTTTTGTACAATTTTTGGCAGCAGGAGAGACATGTCAAAAAATATACCACCTAGGAGCTGTTGTCAAGTAATCACTTTTGAGGATGGAGTATTTTTAAAAAAGGAGTCTTTTTCCTATAACAAGTAAAGTAGTAGTGTGCATCTTCACTGTGTTTCCCGAATGTATTAAAACCATCCCCATTTTATGGGAGTTGGCTGGTACTATATTCTCCAAATTTTGATTCTTTAATTTCTGCCTTATTTTATCATTTTATTTTCAAAATAAACTATGTTAGAGTACATTCTTGAGTCTGAGTCTGTTTTTTTTAAACAATTTCATTGTAACCCAGAGCATATAATATCAGCTCTTTATGAAACACTTATTCATTAGAAATATGTACTAAAATTACACGTAAAAAATAATCAGTATACAAGAAGATCCATGTATGCTTCAAATTCATCAAGAATTTATAAACAAAGATGAGATATCACCTACCCCCTCCTAGAATGATTATTTGTAAAAGACAATAAACATTGCTGAAGACACAGAGAAGAACCCCTGCACAGTATTTGTAGATGTGTAAATATTTTAACCGTTAAAGAAAACAGCATGGAGATTACCCATAAAATTAAAAATGGGAATAATGTATGGTGTAGTAATCCTACCTGTACATAGATATTCAAAGAAACTGAAACGTTGTTCTGCAGAGATGTAAATGCATAGCAATCCATATGTGTATAATATAGTTTTACACTAGCA
This sequence comes from Myocastor coypus, assembly GCA_004027025.1. Lineage (NCBI taxonomy): Eukaryota > Metazoa > Chordata > Mammalia > Rodentia > Myocastoridae > Myocastor > Myocastor coypus. Next base: position 28,758 of record PVJA010007132.1, on the reverse strand, counting down.
ATGACCTGTTGCCATTGAGCAAAACATACAGGTCCAGGGATATAACTCAGAAGCAAAGCGTCTACTGGCAAGCTCAAAGACTGGAGTTTGATTCCTGTTACAATTAGTAAACAAAGAAACAAACAAATAATAAGTAAGCCTGTAGGATATTATATTAAATGGAATAAGATAAATATATATATATATATATATATATATATATATATATATATATATTTGCCAAAGACTTACACATTCAGTATCTGTCACAAGGTTTCTGTGACATTCACTTGTAATAGAGCTGGGAAGAAAATAAAACTAGGATATAGTAAAAAATTTTGAAGTAGAAGTCCTTGGTGAAGATTCAGGACCCTTTGATGAAGCAGTTAATAATTACAGGCTTGCCTGAAGATTCATAATGAGCTCTTAATTATCTTTTAGAAGTATTTTCACCTTTAAGAAGTGTGAGAGAAAAATCAATAAATACATGCAAAGTAATATTAAAATACAGGTATTTAGAGTTATCTTTGGAAGTAGGAGAGCTTCAGAAACAATAATCTGAGAGATTAGAGTGATTTTCATAATCAGGGAGAAAGAGCTAATATTAGTCATGAGACGTTGAAGAATTGTAGTGGTGATGGTAGGTCTTGCTGAATTGTGTAGGAACTATGATACTGTAGCCCATTTGTGAGCAGAATGATTTTACCTACTTTCAAAAGTCTTAGAATTTGGAGCCTGTCACACAGCTCAGTGGACTAAAGCACTTGCTTTGGCAAGTACTAGGGGACCAGAGTTTGATACCTGATGTGCTTTGCCAGCCCCAGACCCAGGGTGTGCTGAGATGACCTATGAGGCTAAGTGTGGCCAGTGCAACTGTAATCCCAGCATTTGCAAGACTGAAATCAGGAGGATGACCACGAATGTGATCTGTACAGTGAGACCCTAGAGACCCTGTACTAAACACATTAAAAAAAAAAACTCTCAGAATTTGTAGAAGGAAAGTGAAGAGTCATTGGCAGTGAATATTGTGTGTGTGTGTAATATGCTTTGTCAGCTTTAATATAAATTATGAAAATAAAGAAATGTTTAAATAATAGACATTCTGTATGCCTTTCTTGAGAAAAATGTCTCATTACTCAGAATCCTTCGAGTATGAATGCCAGTTTTTTTCCTTGTTTCAATAAGAGATCATATACTGAAGTTTTCTTGAGTTGTGAATCTTGATGTACTGTTTTGGGTGTGGTGATAATGAAGAGTAACCGCAACAGAAGAAACATCACTATTTCTTTCTTTGCATCACCAATAGGAACGGAACAAAATACATACTCATAAACTTTGTGTATTTATGATACTACCTACTAGATTTTTGAGGTGGCTCTTGGCACTCTTTCTAGAGAAAAAAGTTGCAGGTGTGGGTCCATAGTGTGGAATTTCTCCAAAACTATAACCAGATTTCTGTAGTATTCTACATTAAAAATTATGATATTTTTTGCAAAGATTGATTTAAAAGAAAATAAGCCATCTGAACATAAACCAAATCAAAAAGATTAATTGTGTCAATTTGTAAGTAAGGACTGTTGCAGCATATGATTTCACCACATCACTTCTCAGTTTGATGAGATTATTTGATATTACTTCAATATACCCAAAAGATTCAGTGGTCATCAATTGGGGGGGATATATTTCATGAGTTCTAAATATATTGCATCAATTACTTTTGGAAAGTTGTCTGACATCTAAATTATCTTTGCTTTGGGTGTTTTGATATGCCTACTTGTTTACCTCCTGAGATTTATGCTCGGTTTCCACATGTTTCCTTTTTGTTTGTTTGTTTGCTTTTGTTTATATCTTTTTGAGACAGGGTCTTGCTATGCAATTCAGGCTGGTCTTGAGCTCACTTTTGTAGCCTAGGCTGGTTTCAAACTCACACCGATCCTACTGCCTCAGCCTCCCAAGTACTGGGATTACAGGTGTGTGCCACCACACCCGGTCTTCACATGTTTCTAACTATGGCAAATAGAGATGCATTACCCTGTAAGGTGAAACTTAGTTATGGAGATGATTATTGTTTAGTATGTAATAAAGCACTAAGGTTGAGTTTTTAACCACCAAAACACTCATTCTTCTTTTCCTTTTATCCCAACGTCATTTATAAATTTCTAGCGGGTAACCATGCTACTTCTCACCATGAGCATATTTTGTTAACTGGCAACAACTTCTAGTACCCTTAAGGGTATACTCTTGAACATGTGACCCCGACACTTCTTAAATTACATACAGTTTTCCAAGAGTACTGAGTTAAAATATATACAGCCTGTTTAAAATATTCATAAGGTTGATTATATCAAAGACAACACATGTACAAATTACAATTCTTACCTTTGAAAAAAAGAGTTAAATAGCATCACTAGATTTAGTATTCAACAGTTTGGGGGACTCGTTGTAATTGTACAGATATCTGAGAATGGTTTGTGTTAAAAAGAAGTCTCTCGAGATAGTGTTTAGTTTATTATGCCGTGTTATGCCTCTGTGTGTGTGTGTGTGTGTGTGTGTGTGTGTGTGTGTGTGACTATAGACCTTATCTGAACAGTTTTCTAGCCTGGACATCTGTATTTCCTTTGGCTGAAATGTGAGCAATCAATTTCTGATTCTGTTCTAAACCTTGTGGACAACATGCACAACTATTTTTTATTTTACTTCATAGGGAACACTTTCGGAACTTTTCACCTTTCTGGCTGCTATAAAAATGTCATTTCAGCTTCCCATAATAAGTTAGTCATGGTAGATCAGTGAACAACAACAACTAAATATATTGACTCATGCTTTGATGGCTGCAGAGCTAAGTGTCCTAAGATGCTTGACTTTAAATTACTAGTGTTTACTATTCATGCATTTATTAAGAGAAAGACCTAGGAGGCCTAGCAAGAGGAAGTGAGGAAGACATTGCTAATCTGCAAGATCTACCAGGCTGCCTTGCAGGTTTGAATGTCAGGTGAAGGAGGGAGGTGAGGGACATTTATGACAACCCTAATTTGATTCTCAATCTTAGAAATTCATCAGGGTGATTTGAAAGCCCCAAATAAAAATTACCTTTCAGCAGAGTCCTAACAGGATATGTCAGTATTTTTCAGGAACAGCTCAATGCAGAGTTCTTGTCCCTCGAAGTCATTGACTATGGGCTGTCAGTAAGAACTTTGACTTAAAGCTCAGATGGGGTGGATTGCTTTCAGATCATAGCAACAAGGGTTCCTGGACAATGGTGCCCCCTTTCTGTCATCAGTTGCTAATTCACTTTTGTTGCGCCATCAGGGTCTTCACATATATTGATAAAGCAATACTTTTATGTTACTTTGAAGCATATTTCCTCAAGAAGATTTTATAAATGCCAATTTCATATGACTGCAACTCTCACTGAAACAAATGGTTAAGAAAATGCCATGCCATTAAGCACATACAATCCAACCTGGTCACTTTTAAATCCTTCCCAATCATGGTTATCTTGTTAGAAATGCCTTGCATGAGTCTCGAGAGGGCTACATTTTTACAGGGATTTAGCATGCACCACTTCACAGTAAAATACGGCCAAGGAGTACAATGGGGAAGGGTACTCAAATGGGCCACCTGAAATCCATGCATAATTATTCTCATGTTACTGCATCAAAGCATAATTACTCCCATGGATCATGTCCATCACTCTTGAAAACCTGGTTACCCCTCCTGCTGCTTGATGATCGCACAGCACACAGAGTTTTGAAGTTACCTATTGGAAACCAAAAACATGTAGTTAGGTGGTACATTTTCCATGTTTCCTGCACAATTACTACTACCCTGTGCGTAATTCCAAGATTATGAAGCAAGCATCCTGCAGGATTCTATGTGATAGTCCTAATTGAAACTTCTGTGTGCAACAAAATTGAACCAATGCCTGTGAAAGTAGTGACTGTTCCTAAAGAAAAAATCTCAGTTGACTGACTAAGCACCTGCTTAGGCAGACACAGGGGCCGGGATTCAAACCCCACCCTGTGAGTGTACCAAGTGACAACTGAGTCTGTGCATAGTGGCACACACCTGTAACTGCAGCACTGGGAAGGCTGAAAGCGAGAGTCCAAGCTGTGTAATCAGACCCTTTACCACCACATATAAATTTTTTTAAAAATCTTGTCTTTTTAGGAACCCACATTTTAATCCCTGAAGAACCAGAAGACACCTGGCATTTGAAAGAACATGGGAGAGCCAAAAGTTGCAACGTGAGTCTCCCCTTAGTGAAGGCAACAGGGAAAGAAGGTCAGTGCAGGCTTTCTAGAAAATGGAGCAACCTGAGAAAATGTCAAAGCTATGGATGAATTCTAGACTTAAGGATGAGTAAAGGAAACCTATTTTCAACCCAAAACAGGTTGGGTCTTTGTACTTATATCACACTCCTTCACTGGGTAGGAGACAGCCGTAGAAAGCATGGCCTTGGAGCAAACACAGAAATAATTTTTATAATATAGCCGCTGGGGCTTCTGGTGAAGAGTGTCCTCACGGATGGAAAGGCGATGGGCCTCCTCCCACCATTACCGCACTACTATTCTTATTCAGTGATCAAATCGCTCATGATGGATGATCAATACTTTTAAAGCATTAATATTTCATAACCTGCATGAGCTGAAATTTTAAAATGTTTTATTTGAACACATCTTTTCAGAATTGCAGGTGGAGTCTAGTTATCTAATGCAAACCCAACCTATAATTTCATTTTATAAGGACCTATTTTAATGTATTCAGTTCCTTAATCTTTCATCAGTGGTACTACTCTTTCTTATTTTTGTCATAAAAGTCTTTATTCACAAAGGCAGACACATTTTCATTACTGACAATGTTCAAATCTACTATTACAGTATTTATAGTGGGGCCTGTTTGTGCACACTTGTAATTCCAGCAATTGGGAGGCCGAAGCCAGGAGGAGTGCTGTGAGTTCAAGGTCAGGGTGAACTGCAGAGTGAAATCCTGCCTCAAAGACAGATAGATAGATAGATAGATAGATAGATAGATAGATAGACAGATAGATAGATGATAGACAGATCAACATTTGTCATTTGTGCAGGAGTGATTCAATATGACTCAACAGTGGAGGAGTCATGTAGGAATTATTCAGAGAAATTCAGCTAAAAACATAGGTAATTGGAAGAAAGCAAGGGACATATATTCTGTTGTAAAATTCAATCTGAACTAAGAGAGTGTAGATAAAAAGGATATGCACAGGAGTTTTAAAAAGTATTAAAGCTGACTGAGCATGGTGACGCACACCTGTAATCCTAGCTTTTGGGAGGCTGTAAATAGGTTGATCACCATGAATCTCATCTAGTAGTGAGGCGCTGAATACTCTGTATACCCTTCCCTAATTAAAAAAGTGTTAAAAGCATCTCACACTCTTGCCTATGGGACCTCTGCCTGTGTGCATCACAATATCCAGCATTCTGGGAAGTTCCCCAAGAAAGCTGGTGGACTGCAATAGCATGGAACACTCAAGTCATGCGATAGTTCTGGGATACCTGTCCCTTACCTCATTTTTCTTCCTCTGAAAGTGGATGCTTTGAGTCTGTCAGGAAACGATGCTTCCACATACAAGGTGAAAGACCTAGAAGCTGCCCCTTTTTGATCAACCATGACTTTATTTTTCCAGCAGCTAAATGAGTCCTCTGACAACCGCAAGGTTATGTAAGGACTGCAGGGGTGGTTTTGATGATAGTGAGTGGTACAGCATCACTCCTTCTGCCCTGCTCCTAGCTGTGCAAGAAGAGGGACTTGAGATTTAACCAGGCACGCACTAACATGGGGCAATGAGTACCTGCCCCCTAGTGGCGAGAAAGAGAGGAAAGCGGGGCAATGAGTTGATCAACAGAACTGTCCTCCTGTCCTTCCAATATGAGAAGAGAGTGGGCCAGCAGAGAGGAGCAGATGAGACTGTACAAGAGTTTGGGGCAAAAAAAAAAAAAAAAAAGCGACAGGCATAGTGGCACACGCCTGTAATCTTGGGAGGTTGAGGCAGGAGGATCAGTGCGAACTTGAGACCAGCCTGAGCTACAAAAGTGAGCTCAAGGCCAGCCTGAACTGCATAGCGAGACCCTGTCTCAAAAAGACAAAAAAGAAAGAGTGCGGGGGACAGCTGAACAAGGGACTGCGAACAGCCTCAAACAGTCTCTGTCTGAAGGCACTGTACCATAGCAAGAAGAAGAGTGAAACAAAGCCAGTGTATGGACATGTGGGCAGGCCATGCAGAGATACACAGAAGCTTGCTGGTTGAAGACTCTGGGCCCAGCTCCCACAGCTGGAAGCCAAGATCCACCCTACACCCAACACTGACCTTACTGCGGATTTGGCCCATTGTGGAGCACAGAGATTTGGGCTTTGAGTTGGACTACCACAAAAGTGAGAACACCAGAGGGTTTTTGTTTTTGTTTTAGATGATGAGCATGTTTATTTCTTAGCTTTTTTTTTTTCTTTTACTATCTTTTTTATGGTTATTTATGCTTTTTCTTTTATTGTTCATTTCGTTCTTTTCTCTTTCCTCAGCTTTCTTGCTTTCTTCATATTTTCACATGAGTGAACATTGTCTCTAGTCTGATTGGCTTCAATATTCTTTGAATGTCTCTTTCCTTTTTCTCTCGTGTGCATTTTTCCAGCTTTCCAAAGCTGGGGTGGTCATCTGTTGACCATCAGCCTTGCTTCCACCACTTCCTTGTCCCTTTTAAATTGCCTTCTTCCCAGGGAAAAAAACATTAAATTAAGGAGAAATTCACTGCAGATAAATTCTGGCTTATGGGAAATTCTGTTACCTAAGTATAGCTCTTGCTCCATTGGTAAGTCAGCATGTTAGTCATCACCACAGCTTGTCATTTCTTAGTCTGTGCTTCACATTGCTGCTGCTGCTGAATGCATTACCTTAGCCAGGTGTCTTGCTCTTGGGAGTGGTCATTCTCCTTTAGGCGACACTGATTGCCTGGGATCACGATCATCACCATATTCCATTATCATAGGACTGGGTACTGAATACATAGATAGCAATGGTTTACCCTTAGTAAATTATTTGGAAAGGAGAATCTGATTAAAAATCCAGAGACAAAAACAAGTTCTACCTGGACAACATCTCTGAGGAATAAGGATGCTTTGATACTAGTTATATAGCCTCACTGTAATAGTAACCTAAGCAATTTACATGAATGAAACAAAAAATGAATTAAAATAGATAATGACAAAATACATAAGCAAAATGCAACCGCAGACCTGCAATTCACCCAATACCCACCCAGGGGATAGTAAGATAGAGAATATCAGAATATACTCACCTAAATTTGCTAAGACAGTAGCAGGTAGAAGAAAAAAGTAACGAAAAGGCTTTAGAGAGAATACGATTAGAAATAATCTCTCAGGCAAGAAAGGGATGATGATGAAAATGTATGTATGATAGTTTGTGTCAAGTTGTCTCCGCAAAGCTTCATGCAGTCACAGAGTGAAAACTTGTATAATTTGAGACTCATTCAGGATCCACTGGGATTATAGATCTTAGTACTGCTGGGATTATGGGTCTTAGTATTGCTGGGATTATGAATGTGAGTACTCCTCCCAGCCCGAGGCCCTAGGAATTTAAGGGAGAGAGACTTCTTCTCTGTAGCTATTATTGTCCATTGTCATTTCATTGTTGCTACTCCTCCCTTGGCTCTTCTTTCTCTTTGCCACCACTATGAACTGCTGCTCTCTGCCCTGAGCCACTCTGCCTTGGAGACAGCTGAGCACGAACTGAAATTTCCAATAACTGTAAGCTAAATAAGCCTTTCCTTCCTTCATTTTTGGTGTTACATATTTGTTCCAGCAAGGAGAGAAGAGTAACTAAGACAGAATTTGGTACTGCAGAAGTGGGGCCATTGCTGTTGCAAAACCTGATGCTGGTTTACAAACTTTAGGGAATGGCTTATGGGAAGAAATGGAAAAGGCTGGGAGAGGTCATCTACTTGCAAAGAGCTGGAACAGCTTGGTTGTTCTGTTTGGGAGATTCTGGTCAGAGCTCAGAAGACCAAAATGGTGATGGAGAGCCCCCCTGTAAAGACCACGCTAGGGAGTTTTCTTGTGGGAAGAAGGACTACATTGATTGTACGATGCCACAGGATTTGTGCTATGGCTTGGCTAAAGTCTGTCTGAATTTTGCTCATGCCCAAATACTTTGTCTGAGACTTAGTATAAGCATGCTGGACTGATTAATCTTTCAAAAGTGATTTCAAAGCAACCAAATATTGTGGTGGTGGCAAGGCTCATACTGGGGGCTTTTAATCAGATTTATGTTGAAAATCAAGAGCAAAGAGTCCAGAAGGATGATTTAAGAAAAGAATTGTAAAATAGTTTACAATAATAAAAAATGAGGTTCTTAGATAATTATGGCAACCATGAATGTCCAAAACGTGAAAAAATATAATCCATGAAACAACTTCAAACAGATATTGAGAAGATTAAAAATTACATTGAAAGTATGTGTAGCCGAGGTAAGGTTAAAGGTAAGGATAAACTATCAGAATTGGAACACAGCCTCAGAATACATGATTGTATTTAGTGACCAGAAATAGAAAGATTTCTTAAAAATAGCACGAGACCATAAAAAACAATGAAATAGCTGAAAATGATACGAAGAACAACATAAGATTGGCTAGAATCAAGGGAAAAAAAAAACAATACAAAAAGCCTGTTCACAGAAGGAACAGCAGAAAATCTTCCAAGCATGGAAAAATAACTTAGAGGTAAGTGAGGCATGTAGAACTCTAATTATCAATAACCAAAATACTTCCATTCCACAGCATATAACAATAAAAAGTCAAGAAATTCAGCACAAGAACAGAACAAAAGAAACAAAAGAACCAAGTCCCTGTAAAGGAAAACCCATCTGAATCATAGTATGCCTCTCAACACAAGCCCTTAAGATGAGGAGCACTTAAAGGGAAGTATTTCAGGTACTACAAGTAAGCAATCTCCAACCTAGGTTTATGTGCTCTGCAAAATTATTTCTCAAAATCAATTTGGAAATAAAGTATTTCTATGACAAAGAACACCTTAAGAAATTCATGACTAGCATTTTTTTTTCTTTCTTTTTTTTTTTGTCTTTTTGAGACAGGGTCTCACTGTGCAGTTCAGGCTGGCTTTGAGCTCACTTTTGTAGCCCAGGCTGGTCTCGAACTCGCAGCAATCCTCCTGCCTCAGCCTCCCAAGTGCTGGGATTACAGGCGTGAGCCACCACGCCCGGCTCAGACTAGTTCTTCAGATATTCTTTAGGATATTTTAGAATGATGTGATGAAGACTACAAGTCCAAGAACACCAATAGAAAAATCTGCCAGGAGGGCAAGCAACTTAACAAAGGGAAAGACAAGAAGCCAAAAGCAGGAAAATTTATCCTCATGATTGAGGATAAATCGACATAAATCAGTTATATCCATCAGTGTAAAGGGTTTCATTTCACCAGTCAGAAGAAGCTAAATGGCAGAATGGATCAATAAACAAGATCCAAAAGTACACTGCATATAACAAACCTGTGTAACCCCCCAAAATTCATGGACTATTAATCAAATGATGAGAAGCAATATTTCATGTGATAGGAACCCAGACATAAAAGGCAGGACTAACTGTTCTATATGCAAACAGAATGAATTTCAAGCCTGGTGTGGTGGCACATGCCTGTAGTCCCAGCACTTAGGAAGCAGAGGCAGGAGGATCAGTGCGACTTGGAGACCAGCCTGGGTTATAAAAGTGAGCTCAGCCTGAACTGCATAGAGAGACCCTGTCTCAAAAAGACAAAAAAAAAAAAAAAAAAAAAAAAAAAAAAAAAAAAAAAAAAAAAAAAAAAAAAAAAAAAAAAAAAAAAAAAAAAAAAAAAAAAAAAGAAAGAAAGAAAGAAAGAAAGAAAGAACAAACCAAAACTGATCAAAAGACAAAAAAAGGTCACTCACTAAGTGCTTACTAAAGGAAAACTTCAAGAGGAAGAGCTAATATCGTAAATATATGTGCACTAAATACTATTAGATACAACTATATAAAACAAATATTTATGGACATGAAAAACCAAATAAACCAAAGCAAACAAACTGTTATTTCCCTCTGGACACGGCATTCTTTCAAGGACACAGCACATTACATATTTCCTGACACCATCCTGATCTGCACTTTGGTAGAGTGACAGAACCAGGTCATTTACTTTTTCTAAAATATTTACATTCGTATCTATAATCAGTTTCTTTCTACCTGAATAGAAGTTGACATAATTCCAAGAAAACTGTTCTCTATAGTAGCACTTTTGATCTTACCATATGTTAGTACTGCGATAACTTAAAATCTTCTATGTAGCTGACAATTTCTTTTGCAATATGGAAATGTATGGTAATTTGCCTATCTTAAAATGAAACACTTTTGTACAACTCATTGTTTAATTTAGTCCAAACTTCAGTAGTTACTATTCCTCTATACAGCAACTAAAAATTACTTTATCTGTGTGTAAACAAGGATCATTGAGAATTGTTCCCTTAATGAGAACTTTTTAAAATAAATCAGGTTCTAATTGGACTTACTGTCTTGAAATATCTGTAATGCTCACAATAGCCAAAGTCACTAGATCTCTATATTGTTAGTGTAATATGTGGCTGAAAAATATTAATTTTCATTTTTGATCTACTTTTATAGGGAGTTTTTAAAAAATTCTTGGATTGAAGATGGGTATAAATTTTTTACTACTTTAATAAGAAATAACAATCTGACCATTTCAAAACGCATTAGTAGTACATTCCCAATAATTGATACAACACCTATTGCTGTCCTTATTTGGAGCACAGGATGCAGATTTGATAATTTTTCTCATCATTATTGGTTTAAACATTCCCTCTCATTAAACTAAAAGAAAGTAGTAATACACATAGCCCACAATCATAGTGGGTTATTGGCAGAACTGTCAATGTCAGAAGCTGTTGATTTAAGCCTTTTACAGCTCAACATAATAATCTAGCTTTACTTTTGATGCCTCATGGTTACTTTTCGGCTGGGTAGTTAAGGGTAAGTTAAAGCAAGACCTGCATAACAGAACATGTAATTTTTATATCTCCCAAGGTGAGTCAAATCCCCTCAGGATTTACCTTGAAACCATGTATGATGCTTTGTAGAATTGTTCTCATTGTCAGCTGTCTGGATGAGTCACGGCCATTGCTTGACCAGGCTGATTTCTGTGAAAGTCTGAGAGAATGTTTTCTCTCTAGGTGACTCTTCTTATGCACACTATAGGGCATCACTTTTTATAAATAGCATTTTTAGTATTTCTTATGTATATTCACAAGGTTGAAGCACCTTTTAAGTATTTCTCAGTTTTTCCCAAGGTTTGCACAGCAATTAATTTCCAGTGAGCTCATCTACATGTACTCTGGTTGCCTTCTGCTATTCAGCAACCTACCTTTCCTCAGAGACACTTTTTTTTGTGACCGTTCACTCTCATGCTTTTGTTTCAGTGCATATAGAATGGGGCCCATTTAAACTTATGCTAAAGTTCGCAAATTTTTTTCACTTTCATATGAAGTCCATATATTACTTAGAAAAATTTAAGTAATTAAAATTTTAAGAGATAGCCAGCAAGGCAAGATAGGTGAGCAGTCTAAAACACCTGCTTAGCCGGGCGTGGTGGCGCACGCCTGTAATCCCAGCACTCGGGAGGCTGAGGCAGGAGGATCGCTGTGAGTTCGAGACCAGCCTGGGCTACAAAAGTGAGCTCAAGGCCAGCCTGAACTGCACAGTGAGACCCTGTCTCAAAAAGACAAAAAAATAAAAAATAAAAAAAATAAAACACCTGCTTAGGCAAACTTAGGAAACTACAGGGACCACTGTTCTCTCCCTGACACTATATGTGGCCCCAGTGCCAACCCCAGGGCAGGTTGAGCTGACCATAACATAAAAATTAAGAAGAATTTTAAGAGGAAAAAATTATGTACCATTGTTCAGTTACATGATGTTCCTCAATGGAGCACTAGACAAAAACCCTGGTGCACTGTGCATCATGCAGAATTCTTGTCTCGGGACATAGGGACTCCAGCTATGCAGCATGTCTTTCAACAGATCACTTCACATGTCAAGCATGATTATGTTTTTTACAATAAAATGTATTGTTCTTATGACTCTGAGCACTTTCTTTGCTTTCCCTATTTCACAGCTATATAGCTTATGTAATCACTTGGAGACAGTTTTAGAAAAAGCTTCAGAGAGGGTTCATCTACTGGCCAGATCCTGCAGGGTGTCAAGGGGTCTTCAGAGAATAGCAGAACTTCCCATTAATGTTACATCTCCACTTTTCAAATTCATTGCAAATACTGAATTAGAAATCCTCAGTGGGGAGCTGGCAAGATAGCTCAAAGGACTAAACTGCCTGCTTAGGCAAGCACAGGGTCTGTGGTTTGATCCTTGGCCCCAGCAGATGCTGCTCCAGCTCTGCCCTCAGGGTGGATTGAGCTGACCAGAGTTCCAGAATAGTGGTGCATACCTATAATTTCAGTGCTGGGGAGGCTGAAAGCAGGAGGATCACCATGAGTCTGAGCCTGCAGTGAGACCCTACAACAACCAAATACATGAAGGAAGGAAGGAAGGAAGGAAGGAAGGACGGAAGGGAAGGAGGGAGGGAGGGAGGGAGGGAGGAAAGAAGAAAGAAAGAAAGAAAGAAAGAGGGACCATGCCGATAGCTCCATGCTCCGTGGTGCAAGTACATGCCTGGCAAGTGCAAGGTTGTGAGTTGAACCCTGGTCCTGAAAAAAAAAAAAAAAAAAAAAAAAAAAAAAAAAAAAGAGAGAGAGAGAAAGAAATCCTCAGTGGAAGACACTTTCATTTTTATTAATTGCCATAGCCACCTTATACTGAAGAAAGGAAGAACTATTTTAGGAGGTAAAATTCAAAGAAAATATTGAATAATGTTGTAGTTTAGATTGAGAATTTCCAGAAATGTCTCATATGCTCATAAGCATGGTTTGTGACACACAGTTAGACATAGACATGTATAGAGGTACAAGAGAGGATTTGTTGCTAGGAGAGGTGGGTGTGGTAGTTCACTGATTGTGTTGATTTGTGTAAGGAATGCCCAGCTCAGTTGGTTCCGCATAGTTGTGGCTGCACAATTCCCACCCTAGAGTGAATGTTTGCCAGAATGCTATGAGAGGGAAAGGAAGGAAGGCTGCTGCTTCCGCTCTTTTGCAGGAGCTCTGGTCCCTGCGTCCACCCTGACCTCATCTCCTGGCTTCCAGTGCAGACCTTTGCCTCTTGGTACAGACTCACAGGGGCTCCAGGGAGCCCTTCAGATCCACAAAACACATTGAGGACTTTCTCACTTTTCACTCCTGCCTCTGTGGGTGGCCACTGTAAGCCAGTGCTGTAAATTCTTACACATGTGTGCATCTGTTTCTCTAGAAAAACAAATGTGCAGAAAACTATACCTGGGTGAACTCTGTATACTCATAGAAAGAAATTAACATAAGAAATGAAATGCGCTCCAAAAATTTTATGCATTCATTTTAGTATGTATTTTCTTATTGAATAGTTAATAAAATAGTGCAATTTGTTGACTAAATTGTCAAATATTTTGTAGCAACTTTGACAACTGGTCAGTTTTTACTACATCAAAACTCATACATTGTAAGCACATTAGAGAAAACTTTATTAAAAAATACTTTGAAGCATATTAGTGAACACTCATATCACTCTCCTGTGCCCTTATCATTATGCTTATCACTTCAACTTTATGTATTAATATTAACAACTTAAAAGTTATATTTTCTTCATCTTAACAATAAATCTTTCTTAATAAGTTCTTGTTATTTCATGAAGATAATATTTTGCTTCTTATATACACATGATTGTAAAAGTGTAACTATTAAAATTGTGAAATACGGCTAGGGAAATAGCTCAGTGGAATAAGTGCTTGCCCAGCAAGCACAAGGTCCTGAGTTCAATCCTTAGTACAAACAAAAAAAAAAAAAAAAAAAAGAAAAGAAAAAGGCCATAAAATCCAGGGAGATAGCTCAGTAGAATGAGCACCTGTCTGGCAAGCACAGGGCTCTGAGTTCAGTCCCTGATACCACAAAAATAACTTAACTAAATAAATAATAAGCTTTAAAATAATGAATGTTTATATAGACTTATTTATTCATCTATATCTCTACATATTGGCATGTACATTTATGGAATTATTATTTTAATATTTATTTATTATTTTCAGAGTGCCTAGAAGAAATCTGAATGTGTAATTAATGCAACAGCTATTCTCAGGTATATGCAGAGGTGTTCTGCACGCGCATTCACTGTATTACGCATTTCTCTCAATGCTCACTAGATGGTGCTACATATTAAATTTAATAATTGTTATTTTTTGTACTGGATAGATTGTCTTAATGAACAATCAGTTTTATTATCTTTTTACTGTACTTAGGACGATAAAAAAAGGAATTGAGTATGACATGACACTGTTATAACTGCATTTGTGGATTTCATTTATGGAGGACATAATTGGCACAAACGTAGAGAAGGCAGCCTCAGAACTTAGGGATGTTGCTTCCCTGTCAGCACTGCTGAGGCTTCCTGGAGCTGGGCAAGGGCTCCTCGTCAGATCTGTGGCGCCCTGTGCTCGCTAGTTCTGTTCTTACTGCACTTTGTTGATGACTAATTAAGTCCTAACTGATGAATCCCACACGCCTTCTCTTCTCAACTGTGCAGTAGTTATTGATGTACACTAATTGGCCATGCAGGACTGATTGGATGAGCCGTCAAAATTGCAGGGTGTTACTTTTAAATTACACATCACAGGTGTTATCAAGCTGAGTTTTTGAGGTCTCAGTCTGGAAAGGTCAAATACAAATATTTAAATATCGTAGAAGCATACACAGTGCTTTAAAAAAAAAAAAAAAAAAAAAAAAAAAAAAAAAAAAAAAAAAAAAAAAAAAAAAAAAAAAAAAAAAAAAACAAGTGAGTTTGTCTTACACTGATGTCACTAAGCCATTCTTTTCAGAAAAATCAGACAGGTATTTTTGAGGATTTTTGTCAAGCAAGTCAACATATATCCAAATTTTAATCAATGTCACAGTTTGAACACTGTTCGCCCCGGAGCCAGATTATTCCCTAAAAATCAAATCAATTGTTAATCTAGGATGGTTGCAGAAAATGATATGGCCTTCTGAATCACAGAAGACCTGAATTTTACTTCGGTCATGATTTAGGCATACAAGCTATTTTAAAAATAACACAAAGCTGGGTGTGGTGGTGTATGCCTGTAATCCCAGCACTCGGGAGGCTGAGGCAGGAGAGTCGGTGGGAGTTCGAGACTAGCCTGGAATACAAAAGTGAGCTCAAGGCCAGCCTGAACTGCATAGTGAGACCCTGTCTCAAAAAGACAAACAAAAAACAAACAAACAAAACAAACAAACAAAAAAAACAAAGGAAGAAATGGCTCTGCTCCTCACTGGTGCTATTTTATTCATTCCCTTTCCTCCAGGATTACTCTTGGGCTGTCTCCTTCAACTGCTACTGATTTTCTTGGTTTCTCACACTGTCCCCTGGATGTTGGGAGGTTCCATTAATACATCAGGTGTAACTGGAAACCATGGAGAATGCTTACATCTAAAAGACAATCACAGGGCCAGCCAAATAGCTCAGTGGATTAAAGCACCTGCCTTAGGCAGATAGAGGGGCTGGGGGTTCAATCCCTGACCTGCCCTGTCTGCCCTGCCTGCCCTGCTCCCATGGCTCTTGGAGAGGGCCATTTAGACTGGTTGTGGTGGGGTGTGCCTGTAATCCCAACTCTTAGGGAGGCTGAACACAGGCAGATCACTACCTATGTTGTGAGACCTTGTAGGTCCTATAGACCTTGTCCTAAAAATATGCCAACAACAAAATAAATAAATAAATAAATTAATTAATTAATAGACAAATAAATAAATACTTCCATAAAAGATGCATTATTGTCAAATCTCTCACAGAATTCTGCCATGATTCACACACACTTACTGCATCATTTCTGCTGCTTTTGGAAACAGTGCTGGAGGACCCCTTTCATGGAACTCTGTGAGATTTCGTGAAATACAGTGAATGCTGCTGCCTAGCTATAAATATGACCCAAAGCATTTACAGAAGAGAGTTTAGCCTGTTGCATGAAGTGGCTGTAATAATGGATAAATTCATTCAGAGAGAGGGAGAGTATTTTGAGTGATATATTTTTATGGCAATTTTGTTTTAAAATCTAAATATTCATTACATTTTTTTCCATAAAACTTTCTGCTAGATTGAAGGCATTTGTTTCATAATTTCCATAAATTTTCCTGTCTGCTCCATAAATATTCCTCAGGAGATCTCATGAGGGGGTGCTTCTTATCCGGCCAAATTTTCTTGTCACTTTTCCCCAAAAACACTTGAATTATCACTGAAACAAAGCAAGTCTACTGGCCTGTAGACATGATCCAGATTTATGTGCTTCATCATAGTTGCAATTGCTCAAAAATGCTTTGATCTTTTAAACTATTTTCAGTGCTATGGGCTTGTAATTTTGTTACTGCTAAGTTTTCCAGGGTTTAAACTCCAAAAAGAGGTATATTTTGTGTTTGGTCCAAAGATTTATTTTCTAAAATCATACTACTATGTACTAAGCCCTAAATAATCATTTGTAATGGAAAGAACAAATATCTTAGGTAAAGCCAAAGGCTATTATTATGTAAAATATATTTAAGTTATACTAAGTTGAGTTCCAATTAAGAAATATTGTTCAAAAGCAGGTCTGGTTCTTCAACATATTGATAGAGGCATTGCGTTTCGTTTTGTTTTGATTGATCATTTTTACATTAGAAAATATTCTACGGTGAAACATTCTCTCAACCTACGTTGAGTGGTGAAGGAAAGAAAGAAATAAGATGATAAGGAAGAGGTAGCATAAAAGCAAAATAAAACATGATAATTTCATTTCACATTGTCATGGTTTGCATCAGGTTGTTCCCCAAAGCCTTGTGCAGTCATGAGTGGAGCTTTCCAGGGGTGGCTAAACCTATAGTGGGTGATGCTGGGATCAAGGGTGTCCTGTGTGGCTTGCCTCATGCTGCAGTGGTAGGATTGAGGGTACTCCACAGTGCATGTCAGTGCTACTTGCACCTGGACAGAACATAGGAGGCAATGAGTGCTCCTCTTGCCGCCTGCCTGACCGTTCGTTGCCTGCTTCCTCTCATGGATGGTTTCTCCTCTACGATGCCCCTCTACTGTGCCACTCTTCCAGACCCAGCTGCCTGGCCTAAAATAGACCTGTCCTCATTTACCTTGTATATTGGGTATTTTTGTAACAAGGAAAGTAACACATAATTTTGAAATATGGCCTTCCAAACAAAGTCTTTATTTTATTTAGTATATTTTATTATTAAAGATTAATATCTTAGCATGTCTTAGTTTAAAGTATAGGGTACACAGATATAAGTGACTTTGTATTTTACATCTTCTTTTTCACTCATGTTAGCAATCAATTTGATGACAGAGTAAAATCTGGATATTGAAAATTACAAACAAAATTTAGCAGAATGGTAATATTCAAATGGGTAATACAGCAGTTTTGGTATACTGACTCAAAGATCATTCAAATTGTGACTATAAATGTAATCTAACTCATCAATATTTTTTTCAAGTTGATATTGATTAAATCTGCATAAAAATGTTTGAGGTTAATCAACGAAGTGTAGTGAAGGACAGTTACATATGTAGAACCTCACTTTTAGGAAACTTGGGCATAAGATATGATGCTACTTTTGTTTTCTGAAAATCCAATTATTAATGCATGAGTCCCTGACAGCATACTTATTGGAAGTTAGTTCCTTCTGATGTGTCTGTCATATATTCTTCTATAAATAATATTCTGCAAGTAATATCTTCTGACAGAACCCATTATCAGTGTGGCCTCGCTGGTGATGCACCCTGACACTAGGCTGTGGGAGGGTGCTCACTCCTCTCCATGCTTGGTGATGAGAGTAGACTCCCAGGCCCAAACGGCAAGCTGTTTGCTATTTCTGCCTTCGGTAAGCATAGCTCTATGCTTCATAAAAGCCTTATTGGTGGTCCTGGGAGCGTTACTAGTGTCACTACTGCAATAAAGAAATAGCTTGGCACTGCAATTCCTCTGTAATTAACCTTCACTTTGCCAAAAGAACTTACAGAGCTCATCACTGTCACCTTCATCTAAGTGCTCACTCATCCCAATTGTCTTAACTATTAGCTCTGACCTATAGGTAGTGCATAGTTGTCTGCAGTGACCCAACAGTGCCCGATAGTTTAAGTCTTATGAAATGAGAACATTAATTTCATCTGGAACAATTTATAAGACACTTGTATAAACAATTTGCAGACATTAAGAAATTTAAAAAATGTCTCAGTAAAGTCACGAGTTACGGAAGAAATTTCAGTGAAACTATAAAATACCTTTATAAAAGTGAAAATGCAATAAATCAAAAGTTAGGAAATGAGCTGTAGCAGTGTTTAAGCAGAAACGTATATTATGGAATTTATTTCAGAATACAATGTAGTTCCAAATGAGTCAACTATTTATAAACCATGGGAAAATATAATACAGTATAAATTAATTTCAAATCAAATGGGAAGTCAGAAGGCATGAAAGCAGCAGTAACTCCTTTAACTGAATATAGACAACAAAAGAAAACAGTGAAAGAAAACCTCATTCTTCGAAGAAAGTGGTGGCACAACAGCAAAATTTATCACACACATGCACAGAAATACACACACACACACACACACACACACCTCACAGGCAAAGTCTTCCTGTCAGGAATGAAATGGAATACTCTAACTAGGCATGTATGAATCGAGATATAATAAATTAATATCATGACAAACATTCAGGACCAAAACTTTGACACTGAGGAAGGAATGAGGTAAATCTTTTGAAGTCATGATGTAACAAACCATACTTCAATAGAAGTATATTATACAACAATCCAAAGCCTAATATGGTTGTCATAGTTACTTTTTCATTGCTGGGACAAAATATTCAAAGACATTCCCAGTACAAGTGGAAAGACTTGAATGACTGTAGAATGCATACTCGAGGCAGAAATAGCAGACACTTGGGAGTTCTGGCTTGGGAGTCTGCTCCCGCCATGAAGCATTGGGAGCAGTGAGCATGAGTTTGAGCAGAAAAGGATTATTTTAGCCCACAATGTGTGGATGTTTCAGCTCATAGCCAGCTGTGTCCAAGGCAGGGCTTCATGATACAAGGGCATGGTAGACAAGACAGGGTGAATAGAATGGCAGAAAGCCAGCAAAGCACTTTCCTCCTTTGATTCCATCCAGGTGACAAGCCTATTGGTTGGTGACCCTCAAGCCAGGTGGGTCCTGCCTATTCAGTAAACCCGGCATGCACATCCAGCACTGTGCTAAGCCCATCAGTGGGCCAATTCAGCATCACACACCCACAATGCAGTCTCCTCCCTGAGTTCTACCTGTGAGGGCATGAGGCCCTAGGACAGCGGTGGAGAGCAGACAGTAAGCACACCCAGTGGGCCATTTGCATCACTGAAAATGTCACCACCACTGCTTTCAGGGGGCAACTCTTAACATAAGCCATCAAAATGGTCTTGGTTGATCTTGTCTGTCAATTAGATTGATTTGAGAAACCTCTAGAAAATTAGTAAAACAAATTTCTTTATTGTCTGTGAGGATGTTTCTGGAAATAATTCACATACAGAATGGCAAACTTTTGATGGTATGGCTGACTCCATAATGGCTGAAGGTGGGTGTGGTCACAGCAGGTGGCCTGGAGAATGGCTTTTCTATTTACAACACACCCAATAGGAATTTAGAGTTATTGTGACAAGGGGCACAGAACTTGTGACTTCTCTTTAAGCAAATGTCCCACACATGTACTCCATATACTGCCACGTGGCTTCTGGACAATACCACTGGGGCAAGGCTCTAAAATTTGTAGTGAGGGGAGGGAGGTGGGTATTTTGAGCCTGTCTACTGATCCATGGTGATCCATGGTAGACTAGAAGACTCAATTTTTATTTTCAATAAATTAAAAATAATAATAATTTTTAAAAGGTGGCTGAAGGAGGAAGCCTGCCTATCACCTTTCTCAGTTCTCTTCCTCCTGCCTGCAGTGTGAGCTCCCTGGACCCTCATGAGCTCCTGTAGTGATTACTTGCTTCATAATGGAGACAGAACCAACAGAGCCCAGTAGCCATGTATAGAAAGCAGAAAACAAACGAATTTCTTAGGCATTTTATCACAGTGAGAAACAGCTGACCAATAAAATTGTGTAAGATAAATCTTATTGTAGATTATTTAGAAAAATTAATGGCTTGCCCATAGAGTTTCACTGTTAAATTCTACAATATAATTTTTTAAGTATTTCAAAAAACAAGAGGGTAATTTTTCAATTTATTTTAGTTAACTCATACCTCCAATGTAAAAGAAAAAAAAAAAAAAAAAGAAAACAAAACAAAAACTAATACATTCATGGATAGGATTGTAGAAATTACTAAAAATAAAACAATAAATCAATATAAAGGAGACATGCACACATATATGATAAATCATGTTTAGATATGATAAGGCCTGAAAGACTAGTCAAATATTTAGAAATCAGTGAAATTCACCATTTTAACAAAATTCTGAGTAATAGTTATATAATTTCAATAGAATTAGGAAAGGACTAGCTAGCCTCTGAATGTAGAAATAACACTCAGCAAATCAAAAATATAGTTTCAGTTTCTTACCTGGTTTGTTATTAGATAATGGAAAACTGAGAAATATTTCTGAATCCTAAGGAATAAAACTAAGTTATAGGAAGAAAACTAAGAGTCAGAAAGAGCAGGGAAGAAGAAGCAGAGTAGGAGATAAAGGATCAACAAAGAAAGACATAGACATATGTAGAAACACACAGAGAGAGGAAGGGAGGGAAAAAAGAAGAAAGGGAAGAAGGGAGGGAGGGAGCGAGAGAGAGAGGGAAGGAGGGAAGGAGAGAGGAAGAAATGATATCTTAGCCTCGCAAGTGGCACATACCTGTAATCCCAGCACTCTGGAGGCCAGAGGCAGGAGGATCATTATGAGTTCAAGGCCATCCAAGGCTACATAGTGAGGCCCTGTCTCAAATGACAAAAAAAAAAAGAAAGAAAGAAAGAAAAAAAGGACGTCCATAAGATAAGATGTCACAATTGTAATCATTATCTATTGCAAACATGTACTAAGGAAAACACTTAAATAAAGCAAAGTTATGTATCTCACAACTCCTATTGTACAGCCTACAGCAAGGTTTGGTTAATAAAAGTGGAAACAATGTGGACTGGAGAAGAAAAATAAAAAATCTCAGCAATCAATGACAAGTTGACTTGTCTATATTATAAATTCAATGGAACCTACCCAAAATCTCCTAAGCATCATGGCAGTTCAGAAAATATATGAGATAAAGAGTTTAACAATAGCACATGTGAAGTCAGTGTAGAGATAGCAATTGATTTGTAAATATTACTTGTGAAAAATTAGTTCAGAAATTTATATAGAAGATAGAGAGTTGGGCAAAGTAGTCACATCTATAATCCAAAATATTCAAGATGCTAAGGCAGGATGGGAGTTCTCGTTCAGCTGCAGTGCGTTAGTGAGATAGTTGGTCAACATAAAACACAGGAAGGGGAAGTCACCGGTTGGTTGACCAGTTGCCTCATATACATGAGGACTTGCATTTGATCTACAGTATTACCTACATCTGCACACATACACATGCACACACACTTTACAACAAACAAGAAAAGAAAGTGAACACATTCAAAAAGATAAAACACAGCAAAAATTGTTTCATAAAAGTAAAATAAAATTAAAAGACTGCATGATTTTCACACTACAGTGATCTGGGATACACATAGGGAAACATCTAGAAAAGGATTTATAGAATATGACATACAGGATATGTCTTAGTTACTTTTTGCTCGTTGCTGGGACAAATACCCGACAGTCAAAGTGAAGGAAGGAAAGGTTTATTTAGCTCACAGTTTGTGGAAGTTTCAGTCCATATTCGGCTGGCCCAAGGCTGAGTGGAACAGAGCAGAGAGCATCCAGTTCATGGCGGCGGAACAGCAACAAAATGGTGGCAGAGGTAGCCAACCAAACAGGGCAGCAGAGAGCAACAGCAACAGCTAGAGCTCCAGTCTGTCTCTCTGTCTCTCTTTATATTACATTCAGGCTCTCCGCCTTAGCTCCTGCCCTAAGCTACACCCATAATCCCAGAAGTACTTCCACCCATAATCCCATCAGTACTAAAACCCATAATCCCAGGGATCATGGATCAAGTCTCAAACTCTAGAAGTCCCTGCCCAATGACTCCATGAGGCTTTGGGGGCACAACTAGACATAAACCATAACAGGATACTAAAACCAACTCATACAATATGGAAAGCCTTCAAAGGTGCAAAAGCAATTCAGTAAAGAAAAGATTAACTTCCTTAAAAAGTAGTATTAGGCCTTTACATCTGTATGAAAAAAGAAAAACCTAACCAAATGAAAAAATACATATCATGTGCTTCCTAAATATCATGAAATAGATCATGATATAAATATAACCTTTAGATTAATGAAAATTTTCAAAAATAAGTCTAGGAGATATTATACAATGATACAATGTTAATATCATTGCAATTTATGAGTGTAGGTGAAGAATCCCCTTAGCCATCACCCATGTCAAAACACTTGAGTTTTTCTTCAGCTTGTTGTTATTAGCAATGATACTGTTTTGAATAAGACTAAATAAATTTTGCTGTGAATATATTCCTAACCTGAGGGTTAATGCTTAAAGATAGAATTGCTATGAGAAAGTGATTTGAATTTTATCAAATGTATTTCACAACATTGTTTCTAAATGCACACTAAATTTTGTTTTTTTATTGGGAGGGCTTAAAGAGCAATGTATTCTATCACCATAATGAGTATTTTACTTTTAAAACTTTTCACTAGCCTTTTAATAGGTAATAGTTACAATCCTTGATTTTTATTTTGCTAGTGGCTTATTTGTTAAACATCTTTGGAGGGCTTATTTTCCATCTCTACACTTTTCTAAAATCAAATATCCATTCAAATCACCTGACCATGACAGAGTTATGTGCGTCATTCCTAAGAACCCGGTAAGATTTCCTGAGGTCTGAACAATTCTTCACAAATTCTGCGCACAAGCATTCGAAAGACAAACACTGAGCCATAGTTACTCCCCCACAAACTTCACTCTTGCTTGTCAACACATTTCTACTTACTTACTCAGAGTAGAACGACATCCTATCCTCCATCTCATAAACTATAAATTTAAACTAAAATTTGAAAAAAAGAAGCAAAGTAAGTAGTGCATATATTTCAAAAGCCAAGGATTTATTACTTCCTGGTTTCTTTTCTTTTACAATGCTGAGCTAATATATTGTTTATAAATATTTTGAAAATCTTTGGAAACATCCTGTTCAGTGTTTGTTACAGCAAAACTGAGCGAAAACTAAAATTTACTTAATATGCTATATGTGTAAAGCTCATAAATTGATATAGAAGCACTTTTAGAGGTTTTATTTTAAAAACCAAGAGACTAGGGTATGAAATATGGGTTGCTTTCTTTGATCGTAAATAATTGAGTTTTTCATGCAAAAGTAATTTACTAAAGACATTAATTTTCAATATTGATTTTTACTTAATAATATGAAGTTCCCAATCTTAAATTCAGAAGACACTGTGCCAATAATTTACCATGCAATATTCCTTTATTTCTTATCTTGATTTATATCATTTCATCTGTGAAAATTATTGCTACATTTACTATTTTCTTTACTAGATAAAGATTTTTCTTGATAAAGGGAGTATATGTTTACTCTTAAAATTTGTATTAACCATTATATATTTTGCACTTCAAAGGAACTGCATAAATAAAATTTGTATGCTCAATAAACAAATAATATGAAACACATAGAACTTTAGATGAAAATAATGTAATTTCAAGAAAACACTTGGCAGGATATGCCTAATTTAAGTAAGTGCAGTTAGGTGGTCTCAGGGAGTTCACAGGTCTTACATTTACTTCTTTCTAACTATTGAACATTGATGATTATTTTTCTTATTTGAATTCAAGTAGCAAACACAAATGTATCAATAATATAAAACTGTTTATAATGCCAGAAGAGAAATGGCTCCTTTCTAAAGAGCAAAACTAAAATACTCCATAAGGAAGGGAGATTAACAAGTGTTGTACATTAATGCCAAAGCACGTTTGTCTTATTTTTTCAAAGTATTATTAAATTTGGAAATTTATTAAGATAAGCGTGAAATCATACATAATTATTTTTCGTGTGTGAAATTATGGTTTCTCTCAGTTTTAACTTTGGTTCACTATAATTTCTTCTTTGATTAACTCATAATCAACTAATTCACAATGACATGCATTCAAACACACATAATGAAAATGCAAAAAAATAATTTAAGCCAGTATAAGAAAAGATATTAAGATTATTGTGTTGACTACTTGCTGTGCCCTAATTACTTAAATTTTTATTGTAGTATCTAAAAAGTTATGCATACAATCAGTGCAATTAAATAATTTTGATAGTTCAGTGTTATGATTTGTGTCTACTTGTCCCCCCAAAGCGTCAGGCAGTCATGGGGCAACTTGTAGAGTTTGTGATTAATTTCTGATCCAGTTCTGAGATTATGGATGTGAGTGCTACATCCAGCCTGGGGCAGAGAGCCTGAATGCAGCATAAGAAAGAAAGACCGGCTCTCCCCAACTGTTATTGCCACTAGTCCTCCATTTGCTCTTGCAGTTTTGCTATTTCCTACTTCCATGAATGGCTGCCATCTGCCGTGTATCTCTCTGCCTAAGAGCGAGCCAGGTGTGGACTGAAACCTCTTCTAACAGTGGGCTAAATAAGCCTTTCTTGTTTTAATACTGGGTGTTGGATATTTGTCACAGCAATGAGAAAAGAGTAACAGACAATTATACAATACTATTTTACTTTTTTCCATTTTTAAAATCAGTGATTAGTATTAATCAAGAAAGGAATAAAAATGAATTTGACATTCATTTTTAGCAATAATTGCTTGTTGCTTTTTTATTCTGAGGAAGTCATTTTTCAAATAATAGTAAATTTTATAAAACAAAAGTGTGAGTTACAACTATATGCTAAAATGACTGAAATAATTATTCAATATCATGTTGTTAAAATATAGTTATGAATAAAGGAGGATTAATTCAAATTTTAAGTGTATTTTAAGAACTATCTCTTCTATTATTCTGAGTTTTATTCAGACAAATGGTTTACTAACCCAATACAAAGGCTTAAAATCTTTTCTCTTTCTTTTTCTTTTTCTTTTTCTTTTTCTTTTTCTTTTTCTTTGTATTTTAAGGAAAGGTCTACAGGGCATTCAGGGTCTCACTACTAGATTGGACTCGTAGTAATCCACCTGCTTACAGCCTCCCAAACACTGGGATTACAGGCACATGCCACCACACCCAGTCTCTACTTCGGTCTCAGTGTGCTCCAGGGGTTGGAACAACAGTGTAGGCCCTAGGATTGAACCCTTGGCCCTTGTACTTGTTTTCAGGTCCTTTAATCTGCTGAGCTATTTGTCTGGTTCTTTCACAGGTTTAAAATCTTATTCTTCAAATCTTTTGTAGAAAAGAAAAAAAAGCCAAGAGTGGTCAATGATTGTAGCTATGTTTTGTGAGTGGACTTACATTGAACATTGTTACCCACTACAATGGAAAATTGAAATTATGATCTCTGGAAAGTTTGATAGCTTTAAAAATTATACACATGATGCCTGAATCATGCAGTATAGCAAATTGAATTATATTAATGAACCACTATATCTGATCTAAGCATACATAAGGAGACAAAATTGATAAACCCTAGCAGCTATAAGAAATTGCCAGAAACTTAGTTTTCTCTTGTAATTGTAATTAGAAAGCAAGTGTGAGTTCAATTTTGAACACAGTGAAAATAAAATCTGAGTCACATTTCTTTCCCTGAATGTTTTGAGTAGCCTGAAAGTATGCTTACACAATGAATCAAGAGTGGATGTTGGTTATTGCTCATACATCTCTATCATTTACATGACAAAAAGACAGATCAAACTCAAATTTATAGGCTTATAAAGTGTTGCAGCACATGCTTTTTATTCTGAAAGCTTTTCTTTGACAGCACTGTGATAAAATAAGTTTTATCAGTTTATTTTCTCTTTTACTGGCTAGAATGGCCCTAAATGCTTTTCTTGTGCAATTTTCTTTAAATAGAATACCTTAGCTCTAATTGTAACAGTTGGTGATGATTTTTTTTTGTTGTTGTTGTTGTTAAAGAAACAATTGATTTATTCTTAAAATCTTGACAATATAATATGCTGCTTTTATGGGCTGGCAACTTGCTTTTTAATTATTTACGATTTAAGCCTCACACTTTCACCTAAACTTTGTTGTTTTCCACCAATACAAGGTGGATAAATGAAAGACAAAAAGGTTAGCTGTTGGGCAGTAATGGCAGGGTCTAAGAGAAGGACAAAGCTTGTTACAGATCAACTTGACAGACTTTGAGGATACTGTATTCTTAAGTACTTATTATGTAGATGACTGCAATTTGGGTGGAATTTAGTTTAAAGAAATTGAAAGTAACTGACACTGTGTTTGGAAAGGTGTTGAAAAATTAGAAATTCCTCCTTTCAAATTTTGCTAGGACTTGTTTATTAAGATAGAAAAGAAAAGAAAAAAAAAGAACAGGAAGCTCTAAGGTCACTTTCTCCTTACCAATGAAACATTTTATTTACCTCAGCATATTGTGTAGTTGACTGAGAAATGCAAGGTCTAAACAGTGCATCAGTCATTAAAATACCTTTACACTGGGATCAAGGAGATAGCTGGCTAGTCTAAGTGCCTGCTTGGCAAGAACAAATACCTGAGTTCGATCCCTGGTACTGCATGTTGTGCTGGCCCTTTTGCGGAGATGGCCTTCAAGACTGGATGTAGTTGTACATGTCTATAATCTCTAGGCTGGGGAGGCTGAGACAGGAGGATCATGATGAGTCTGAGCTATGTAGTGAGACTCTGGTCCAAATAAATAACTAAAAGATTAAAAAAATACCTTCACACAAAAGAAATTTAATCTCTAGAGTTTTTATTTAGGCAACAGAGGGAAAGTAAAACACTATGCACTTACTATTCCAATAAATGTAATTATGTGAGAAAGATCTTTAGGCTGATCTTCCTAAAGAGAATGAAAATATTTTGAAGTAATAAAATTTGCAAATTTTGGTTGAAATATATGTCAAGAGATATTATGTGAGACACTATTATTGTCCTTGTTGTTGTTGTTTGTTTGTTTGGAGAGAAGGGCTCCCTGCGTAGTTCATGTTCAACGTGAGCTCACAGTAAGTCTCCTATTTCTTGTGCTGGGATTGCAAGTTTTTTCCACAAGGGTGGGCTATAAAATTAATACTACTGTAATTATATGTAACCATAATTCTCCCAATTTGCTCAATAATGGAAAATGTTGTCAATGAAAATCATATCTGCTACTGACCCAATGAAAATTGTGAAAAAACATGATACATGAACTAAATATAAACTAATGTTTATAAGCATTTGTAATTAAAAGAATAAATTTTACCACTAATGTCACTAGCCCAATAGCATTTTTAAATGGGCTTCTTAGGATTTGCTTGGTTTCCTACACCTTTAAACAATCATTTAGCTGGGCGTGGTGGCTCACGCCTGTAATCCCAGCACTCGGGAGGCTGAGGCAGGAGGATTGGTGCGAGTTCGAAATCAGCCTGGGCTACAACAGTGAGCTCAAGGCCAGCCTCAACTGCATAGTGAGACCCTGTCTCAAAAAGACAAAAAATAAATAAATAAATAAATAAACAATCATTTAAAAAACTGAGGAAGCTGGGCGTGATGGGTCACGCCTGTAATCCCAGCACTCGGGAGGCTGAGGCAGGAGGATTGTGCGAGTTTGAGACCAGCCTGGGATACAAAAGTGAGCTCTAGGCCAGCCTCAACTGCATAGCGAGACCCTGTCTCAAAAAAAAAAAAAAAAAATAATAATAATAATAATAATAATAATAAAATTAAAAAAATAAAGAACTGAGGAGATAGCTTAGTAGAATAAGCTCTTGTTTAGGAAGCACAAAGTCCTGAGTGCAGTCCCCAGTACCACCAAAAAAAAAAAAGAGAGAGAGAGAATAGCTTTATTGAGATGAATTTATTTTCTATACAAATCACACACTGAAGATACTTAGTACATTTGCACCATATCACCACTGTTTAATTTGAAAGTAATTTACTACTACACAAAGAAAATTATTTATATATATATGTATCTATATGAATTGTGACATAATTTTCTCATTTTCTTTTCAACATTTAGCAACCATTTTCATATTTCTGAACTGGACAATAGAAATATATCTTAAGTGCGGTATCTTAGCTACCTGATCTTTTGTCTGGCTTTCACTACTTAGTGTATTTTTGAGGCTGCTCTATGTGTTAGTATGTATCATATTTAATTTATTTTACTTCTAAACATTATTCTATTATTTGGATAAATTATGTTTCACTGGTAAATTTATCAAATTTCTTTTTTTTTTTTTTTTTTTTTTTTTTTTTTTTTTTTTTTTTTTTTTTTTTTTTTTTTTTTTTTTTTTTTTTTTTTTTTTTTTTTTTTTTTTTTTTTTTTTTTTTTTTTTTTTTTTTTTTTTTTTTT
>PVJA010007131.1:0-70040 GCA_004027025.1 Myocastor coypus | reverse complement strand
TTTTTTTTTTTTTTTTTTTTTTTTTTTTTTTTTTTTTTTTTTTTTTTTTTTTTTTTTTTTTTTTTTTTTTTTTTTTTTTTTTTTTTTTTTTTTTTTTTTTTTTTTTTTTTTTTTTTTTTTTTTTTTTGCTTTTTGAGACAGGGTCTCACTGTGCAGTTCAGGCTGGCTTTGAGCTCACTTTTGTAGCCCAGGCTGGTCTTGAACTCACAGTGATCCTCTCAGAACTTTTGGACAGTAGTGGAATACCAATTTTAAAAAGAAAGGAATGAAGTAACTTAGTTGCTATTCATGCCCTCTAAAATACTCCCAGTGTTTTTTTATTACATACAGTAATGTGTTTACAGTTAATATTAGAGGTAGGAATATAGCTCAGTAGTAGAGCACTTATATGCACAGCATGTACAAGGCCCTGGATTCAATCTCCAGCACTGGATAAATACATATATCATATACATATAAAACAGAAAATTCATAATAAAGTGGATTGTAAACCCTAAGCATAAGGGTGAACATCTTTTCAACATCCTTAATCCTCAGAAGGTAAAATAAAGCCTGTAAACCTTTAGTAATTTCAAAAATGTCCTGACTGGGGCCACAGTTTAGCTTTGCTATTTGTTTTCTGCAGTATCAATAATAGAAGTTATTTCTCACTTTAAGAGTGGGCAGCCCACGTGGGTTCCCTTCTGTCCCTCTCTTGAACAGAAGCTTTCTTTCCTTCAATAAAAATATGCTTCTCTTTAAAAAAAGAAAAAGAATATTATTAGGGCCGGCCACGTAGCTCAGCCTTCTAAAGTGTCTGCTTAGGCAGAGGCAGTGGTTGGGGTTCAATTCTCAGTATGCCATGCCAGCCCCAACCCCAGGGTGCACTAAGACAGCAATTGGGGCTGGGCGTGGAGGCCGCACCTCTAATTTCAGCTCTTGAGAGGCTGAAAACAGGAGGATCACTAGGAGTCCGACCTACGTAGTGAGTCTCTATAGACTCTGTACTAAATACATTTAAAGGGGCCCGGCAGGATGGCTCAGTGGTCTAAAGTGCCTGCTTGGGCGGCTTCAGGGACCGCGGTTAGATCCCTGGCACCACATGCTGCGCCAGCCCTGCCCTCGGGGCGGGCTGAGCTGGCCATAAAAATGAGTGAATAAACAAACAAAGGTTCTGAAACAAGCAAAAAAAATTAAAATAAATAAGTACATTTTTTAAACAAAAGCCCCATTAAAGAAAAGAATATAAGCCAGGCATGGTGGCGCATGCCTGTAATCCCAGCACTCAGGAGGCTGAGGCAGGAGGATCGGTGCGAGTTCGAGACCAGCCTGGTCTACAAAAGTGAGCTCAAGGCCAGCCTGAACTCCATAGAGAGACCCTGTCTCAAAAAGACAAAGAAAGAAAGAAAGAAAGAAAGAAAGAAAGAAAGAAAGAAAGAAAGAAAGAAAGAAAGAAAGAAAGAAAGAAAAAAGAATATTAGGGGGCCGACACAATAGCTCAGTAGTCTAAAGCGCCTGTTTAGGCAAGCTTAGGCAGGCACAGGGGCTGGGGTTTCAATCCCCAGCACCACATACCGCACCAGCCCTGCCCTGAGGGTGGATTGAGATAGCGGGGGGGGGGGGGGGGGGATTACATAACATAGCTGTATATTGGAGCTAAAGCAGGGCCAACCAGTGTAACAAACAATAGAAGGTAACCAGTTCTCAGAAGGACATAAAATGATACTGCAATGCTGTGGTTTTTTGAAGGCCTACTCTAAAGTGGTGAGTGATGATGCTAAATGCACAGAAGTAAACGCTGATGTTTTTGTGCACTTTAATGTGGAAATTCTCTATGGAAGCAGACAGATTTCTCCTATGAACAACTGCATATGTACGCATGTGGTGCTAACAAAATTGAGTGTGAAAAAGTTGGGGTTTTGGTGGGTTTTTTTTTTTGGAATTCAGCATGAGCAGTAGTAGCTATCACCTGCTTGGTTGGTCGAAGTTATCTCTGTATTCTTCTTTTTCCAAAATTATCTTTGTTTTTCAAACAATTTGTGTGACGACCATGTGTTATTGTTATATTGTTAGTGGCAGTTTACAACAGTGTTAACTTAAAGCAAAGTTGCTACTTACAAATTTTGCTGAGTATCCCCGGAAGTTAGCAAGTATAAATTGTCCCTGCCTTTCTCTCTTACTTACGTCATTGCAGGGTGACAAAGGACAAATAGGACCCACAGGAGAAACTGGAAGCCGAGGTCCTCCTGGACAGCTTGGGGAAAGTGGTCCGAAGGGTGCCAGAGGCACCCGAGGTGCTGCGGTCAGTACTGATTCCTTCCTAGGGCTGAATCACGGGTGCGGAGAGAGGAAATGCGTGACCTTCGAGCGCCTCCCCTTGATTAACTTAACAGAGCAGGCAATAGCGCCACTGAAAATAATCTATCCCCACAGGCTGCGGAGAACTGTAAGCATTCCACGGTACTTACATGGCTTAGTGGTTTCTGGACATGAAAAAGGAGAGGGGAAAAACACCAAAAATGGAAATAAAATATGAAAAGAGGTTTATAAAAATCAGATTATAACTCCTAACCTATGTAGAAAAGTTTGTATGCCTAGCACTTAAAAATCAGGATTTTGTATCTTCTAAAATATGTTGTCATGGTTGACAAATTGATTTGAAAGTTAGGCTTACATGAAATGAGCTTTCTTCCTATACTTGGATTCCCCATGCTTTATCTGGAGATTATTTTTCTAACCCCTGTTATTGCATGATATAAATTAAATACTTATATGTTTAATTTCTTGCATGAACTTTGCATGATATTAGAAACAAATGTGGTACATTTCTGAATCTACAATAGCAAAATTATATTACTGTAATATTTTGGTCCTGTCCAGAAAGTTATAGCATGTAAGAGATATAAAATATTTAGATGTTTGCACACCATAGTCTTCTGATTCTTTCATAGACGTCATTATAAAATGCATGTATATTTTATCAGCTCTTTTTTTTTAAATGTATTTGGTATATGGTCTAATAGCTCAGACTCCTAGTGATCCTCCTGCTTCAGCTTCCCCAATGCTGAGATTACAGATGTTCACCCCCATTCCCGGCCTTGGTGGCCAGCTAAGCGCGCCTGGGGATGGGGCCAGTATGGCATGTGGTGCCAGGGATTCAACCTCACTCAGTCTCTGTGCTTGCCTAAGCAGGAGCTTAGTCCACTAAGCTATCTCACTAGCCACTCACCCCCATTTACATGTCATCTTAATGAGGATTTTTTTTTTTTTTTTTTTTTTTGGCCAAGGCCTTTGAGAGCCCATTACATAATCCATTTTCTGTCTGAGAGTGATGTGCCTGAGGCTCATTTTACCCATTCCGTGACTTACAGACCTTTTAGTACGTCAGCCCTTTCTGATTTCCTTTTATTTCCGTGGTTACTATTTCTGTGTTTGGTTAACATGTTAAAAGTATTACATGACATGATTAACTTTAGTAAACATTAAAACATGATATATTTAAAGAATATTGCTTTCAAACTAGACAACTATGAACAGTTTACTACAAAAGTATTTGCTTTTTAAATTTTGACACTTGTTCCAAAACTGCTTCCAAAGTGGTTTTACCAAGTTGATATTCGAATCAGCCACATTACATACTAATTCATTTACTGTTTGGCAATCTAATGAGAAGATATACCTAATTTTCCTTTCTGTTTACATTTCTCAATTTACTATTAAGTAATTTGAACTTTTTTCCTATAGAAGTTGCCTATTTATACTTGATCTTTTTCATTACATTCTTGTTTTCTCCTTATTAATCTACAACTACTTAAATATTTTAATATAGATCTGTTAAATATGTTGAAAAATATATTATGAATATGTTTCCCTTTCTGTTGTCTGTCTCTAAGTCTTGTTTACAATAAATTTCTGTATAGAACATTTCAAATTTGTTTTTATGTATTTAGGACAGGGTCTAGGGTGTACAGGGTCTCTCTATGTAGATTGGACTCAGTGATTCTGTTTTCAGCCTCCCAAGTGCTAGGATTGCAGACGTGCACTACCATGCCCAGTCTCAATCGCCATCTCAGTGCACCCTGGGGGCAGGGCTAGCACTGCATACAGGGGATCGAACCCTGGCCACTGCACTCTGCCTAAGCAGGCACTTTAGTCCACTGAGCTATCTGGCCAGCCCAAGAATGTTTCAATTTTTATATAATTAAACTTGTCATTCTTTTTCTTTATAGTCTCTATATTATTTCATTATGAATGCCTTCCCTACCTAAAATATATAAAAATGTGCAACCACTAGTATTCTGACAACTGAAAATATTTATTTTAATATAATTAAGAATGCGTATGTAGAGCCAGGTGTGGTGGCTCACGCCTGCAATCCCAGCACTCAGGAGGCTGAGGCAGAGGATTGGTGCAAGTTCGAGACCAGCCTGGGCTACAAACATGAGCTCAAGGCCAGCCTCAACTGCATAGCAAGACCCTGTCTCAGAAAGACAAAAAAAAAAAAAAAAAAAGAATGCTTATGTAAGAGAATGTGACCTATATATTTTCTGTTTGAGAACATTTACACAGACATAACATTTTTCTTCTTTGCATATTTTCAGCCTTTTATCTTCAACCATAAAACTTTGGTCTACTAATTATCTCCACTTGTTCTCTAGTGTTGCTATTACAAATAAAAATGGTGGCTTCTCTCATTCTCTCAAAGATGTTCATAAAATAAGCATATGTCGTTGAGCCGTCTTCATCCATTTTCCCCTGGCGTCCCAGAACACTTCTCGGGCTACTTTCAACCCCTACTGTGCATTGAGTGAATGGAGCATGCTGCTATTCACAGTCATGGCTGAATTCCTGTTCATTTTTTAAAAACTTCCTCTTATGCTCTTTTTTTTCAGACCAAAGCCTGAACTTAACTGAATTAGTCTAAATTTACTAATTAATGGTTAGCAGCTGTGATATCTGTTGTAGAACTGAGACTTCAGTGATCTAGTCAGATAGAAAGTAGACATGCAAGATTGAGAGGCTTGGTGCTGATACTTAGTGTGACTTTGGGCACATCGCAGATCTCTTCTGCACCTTTATTTCCTCAGCCCTACTTGTTTCACACTCAAATAGAACAGCTGGTGCGGAAACCTTTCAATACAGTAATACAGAAACAGAACTTTCGAAATCATTACGTTTGCTTTTTTCAACTTTCTTCATCTTTCCGATAGTTTAGGGAGATATTCCTGATTAGCCCTTATTTGTTTTCCCTGTTTGTAAAATACTGATAATGAGAAATTACAGGACAATCATCACATATAAGTTATTAATATTCCTGTTTTAATTGCTTTGACCAGAATTACCGCCATATTTAGCATGGCATCTGCAATTCTCAATGAGTTTGTAGTAATAATACCAAAACCCCTCAGGCTTTACTTTTCAATATTTAGTGATACACATGTGCCATTGACTGTGACAGATGGAACTAAATTTCCAAGAATTTTCTTGCAACAATAATATTCTGACAATGGAAAATATTTCTTTTAATATAATTAAGCCCATCTATACTAGAAATAAAACATAAGCCATTTGTGGAACGTCTGTGGTTCAGAAGAAAATAAAGACAAAAGTTGGGCTATGTTTTTGCTTTTCCATTTCAGACTAGGCAGAATTTCATATCATGAGTACCTAAAGGCAAACATTTAAATAATATATATGTAAAAATATATATGTAAGCAATTTTCTGTTTTCTTTCTCATTAACATTTTATTTATTTTTAGGGCCCCCTAGGATTGATGGGACCTGAAGGAGAACAAGGAATTCCAGGATATATGGTAAACATTTCTTTTTCTTATTTATATTTTTTAAATCCAGTTTAATGACAAAAACAGATAAAATAGCAATGAAACAGTTTCAAAGCAAGTTAGTAGGATGGTTACAATAATCAATACCATGCATATTATTGTCTTCATAGTAGTTATTCAGAGGACAAGATGCAGACCTGATATTCTGTCTAAACAATATTAATATAAACTTTTATTCTCCATGAACTAAGATGAAATAGCTGTATATCTATTCTAACTCATATATATATATATATATGTATATATATGTGTGTGTGTGTGTGTGTGTATATATATATATATATATATATATATATATATATATATATATTCCTTTTTTTGTCTTTTTGAGACAGGGTCTCACTATGTAGTTCAGGCTGGCCTTGAGCTCACTTTTGTACCCCAGGCTGGTCTCAAACTCACACCAATCCTCCTGCCTCAGCCTCCCAAGTGCTGGGATTACAGGTGTGCACCACCACACCAGGTCTTTTTGAAATTTCTAATACTAGAAGAAAATATCACACCATATCTTATAAGTAGATTGTAAGTCAGAGATACAGCATGAATCAGAAAATAAAAAAGAATAATTAAAAATATTGAGAAAAATTAAATATTAATTAGTTAATATTAAATTAAATGTTTTAAAACTATATTCTAAAATTTGAATCATGAGTACAACTTAGAGGCCACAATATTGTGTATCATATGTATGAACCTGCAATCAATTCAGAGTACTCACATAGTATTTGAATTGGTTAATATATAAAAAGATATCAACTAAGTAAAAGTTTTCATGGTAGTAAAGAAGTACTAAGAATAAAACATAACATAAATACTGGAATTGCAAATACATGACCAGAATTTCTAAAAGTTTGGGGATAGGATATCACACAA
Organism: Myocastor coypus; assembly: GCA_004027025.1. NCBI lineage: Eukaryota > Metazoa > Chordata > Mammalia > Rodentia > Myocastoridae > Myocastor > Myocastor coypus. The sequence continues at coordinate 63,345 of PVJA010007131.1, read as the reverse complement.
AGTTCTAGTACGTCAAGTACATGGACAGTGTCCATGATGCTTACTGGTGGCCAGGTGTCACTTGTGGGACTGAGGTACTTCTATTTCCTTAATATCTAGACAGAACCAGACAGAATCATGACCCAGAGGGAGAGGTCCATTTGTAGAATTAGCTGATGGACATATTCTGCTGATGTATACAAAAGAATAGTAGAAAGACTGCTTTTGTATACCTCTTTTTCTCCTGTGTTTAATTGTTTGTCCTATTTTGTGGGTTCTTTGCGTTCTCTTTCATGGAGTTGTGGTCATTTTAATCCCTTTCTGGAATATCTTTTAGTAAACTGTACAGAGTTGACTTTGTCATCATGAAATTCTTTAGTTGTTCTTTGTCTTGAAAGTATTTCATTTCTCCATTGAACTTGAGAGTTTTGCAGGGTATAGCAGTCTGGCCTGGAATTTGTTTTCTTTTTTTATTACTTTTAAAAGGAATAATATTGAGGGGCTGAGGAGATAGCTCCATGGCACAAGTGCCTTCCTGGAAAGTGTAAAGTCATGAGTTTGAACCATAGTCCTGCAAAAAAAAAAAAAAAAAAAAAAAAAAAAAAAAAAAAAAAAAAAAAAAAAAAAAAAAAAAAAAGAAAGAAACAAAGAATATTGAGACAGTTTCAAAACACATTGGTAGGACAACCACAATAATTGACACAATGTATATTGTTGTCTTCAGAGTAGTTGTTTAGAGTACAATATGCAGACATGATAACTCTTCCAAACACTATTGGAACAAATATTTCTTCTCATTGAACTAAGAGAAAGTAGTTGTACACATAATAATAGTAGGTTATTGGCAGAACTGGAAATGTTGGAAGCTGTTGACTTGAGCCTTTTACAGCTCAACATACTAATCTTGCTTTACTTTTTATGCCTTGTGGTTAAACTTTTTTGCTGGATGGTTAAGGCCAAGATGATTATTAAAAAATATATAATTTTTATGGCTGAAAAGGTCAGTCAAATCCCCTCAGGATTTACCTTGAAATCATGTACAGCGTTTTGTAGAACTTTTGTCAGTGTCAGCTGTATGGATGAGTGACAGCCATTGCTTGACCAGTTTGTTCTCTGTGAAAGCCCAAGAAAATGTTTTCTCTCTAGCTGACTCTCCTTAGGCACACTATACATCATCAGTCCCTTTCCTCTGTGGCCCCATAATCTTGAACAGAAAGTCTGGGACACCACTGAGTTACAGGATGTTATACTACAGGATCGCTTATGTCCTGAGTCCTTACTGACCTTGAAGGGCTAGAGCCAAAATGTTGGCTAACCTTGTAGCCCTTCGTTTTCTCTAATTTTGGTCAGCAAACTTAGGTTCTTAACCCTCCAAAAGAGAAGCTTAGTGATACCATTACTCTATAACATAGGTGCTTGAACTTATCACTGTCTTTCTAAATAGTAAATGCCTAGACTTAATGTGGAACCAGTATTTTCCATCAATCATTGATAGTCTAACAAATCTCTAAAGAATGTGATTTTTAAAAAATGGTTGCACTTTTTTTGTTTTCTTGTAAGACTTGAAATCATTTGCTCCATGCTCTTCTTGACTTGATGATTTGTAAAGAAAAATCTGCCATTATTTTAAAGGGTTTGCCTTTTAATGTAATCTGTTTTTTTTTTCTCTCTCTCTCTCTCTAGCAGCTTTTAATATATAGTTCCTGTGCTGAACTTCTGGGATTTTTATTATTATATGTCTGGATGTGGTTTTAATTAGCTTTATGTTACTTGGAGTTCTATATGCTTCAGTTATCTGAATGTGAAATTGCTTCTCCATATTTGGGAAGTTTTTTGCTATTACTTCTGCTTATATTCTTTTTATATCTCTTGTAAGACTCCTTTCTCACTGATGCCTTTTAGTCTTATGCTGTTCATCTTTGTGTCATCTTGAAGATATTGAATTATTTTTTCTTGCATCCTAGTTGCTATTAAGAGATTTTTTCTTATCTCTTCACTAGCTGCAATGGTGTCTTTAAGGTCTGAAAGTCTATTTTCACTTTCATTAAAATAGTTTGCCAGCTTGTGAATGAGGTTTTAATTTCCTAATAGCACTTTGAGTCTTCTTCAAACATTCTTTTATTTATTTATTTATTTATTTATGGCTGGCTGGCTCTGACCTGGGGGAGGGGGCTGGCACAGCATGTGGTGCCAGGCATCAAAACACAGTCCCTGCAGTTGCCTAAGCTTTCCTACACAGGCAGTTTTGACCACTGAATCATCTCACTGGCCCTGCTTCATACACTGTATTACTTTCCTGTGTTGTTCATTCAAGAATTCCATCATTTTTCTATTCTCTATTTTATTTTATCGGTGTCTTCTTTAGAAACACTTGGTACTTCTTTTGTTATAGTTATTATTTTTTATGTCAGAAATTATTTCTGATCTGATTCCCTCTATATATTTCTGCAGTTGTTTCTTTACTTTGGATGCTATTACTTCAGATCAGAGATTTCAGGTGTGTGCTTTGCAATTTCTTCTATGATACTATCTCCTGTTTGTTCTGGGTGGGCTCAGGGCCTGAGATTGCATTTTGATCCTTCTCTTTGTCATTTTGTATAGCCCTGCCTTCTGACTTTTGGTGTAGAGTTCTTACCTTAGCACCAGATCTGGATCTACCAAGTTCAAAGTCTTCCAGGTGGGTGAGGCTTGGGTTTGGCTGCCGAGCTCCACTTCTTCCTGACACAGCCCTTAGAAGTGAACCTGCTGTGCCACTCTGGCAAGATGTTCTGCTCCTGGGTCAGCTGGATGGGTCTTGTCTCTGGCCTCTCTGCAGGGAGTATGGTGGTGGTTTTCCATACTGGGCCTGTCTGATGGATGAAGTTCCACTGACATGCTTGGCTTTGTTGCTGGGTCAAATGAATTTCTGGAGGGCCCTGGGCGGTCTTACTCACACATTGGGCCTGGTTGCAGAGTCAAATTTATGGTACACATTTCTAATTTTTAAAATATTTATACTTATACATGTATTTACGTGCAAGAAGCATTTACATTAAAATAGTATTCCAACTATGCAAATCAAGATTCAATCTTCCTGATAAGATTTCATGAGTGTCTTTATGAAATAAGATAAAGAGTTCAATGAATGATGTCACTGAATGTGTCAAATGAAATGCAGGTCTGTGGAAACATTACAGGGCATCCTCATCCACCTTCTTCACCAGATTTGTCACTGTGCCATTTCTAGCTCTTCCCCAAAGTCAAAATGACCAAGAAAGGCAAAAATTCTGGGTAGATTTTGGACATCAAGACAATCATGTCCGTGCAACTAAAACCAAAAAAGAAAATTTCCAGAACTGCTATCAAAAGTCACAAGAATAATAGGATAAATGTGTTTGAAGCCAGGGATGTGAGTGTGAGGGGAATCAGTGGCAAGGTGTCTTCTACTGAAATAAATATTTTAAAGACCTAAATCCATTGTATTTTTATCATATCTTCTGTAATAGAGTAGATCCTATTTTTCCTTTCAGAATAGCAAAATACCTAAGACTGTGGGCTTGATGCATGAGATGGGCCATACACCCATGAAATAAAGACTCTCTGCCTGTTTGTATTTTGTAGGGCCATCAAGGTCAACCAGGACTCTCTGGGCTGCCAGGACCTAAAGGAGAAAAGGTTTGTGCTTACTCTTTTGTTCTACAGTTAGACACTGAATTTATGACTTTTTTCTGGAGGAATGAATGGTATATTTTCAAAGGTTGAAAATACCACTTTTAAGTTGGAAACTTCACAAATTCTAGAAAAACACAAATACCAAGAAGCTAAGTTTAAATAAATCATTGCAATATCTTACATCAGTTTTTTTGATATTGAGGTAAAATAATGTATGTATACTATTTTTTAATTTGTAGTTTTGTAAAAGTAATTGAAAGTAATTGTAGTTTATAAAAAGTTATTGAAAGAGCTTGTGTGACTAATACATTAGATAAGTAAAATTTATATTTAAAATGAGTTAGGAAAAATTAAAAATGAGTTAGGAATAGCTATAATAGTACTCTTGATTTATGTTATCATTGATGTGTTCAAAAAAAATTTTAAGACTTTTTTGTGTGCATGTGTGTAGTATCAGGGATTGAACTGAGAACCTTGTGCTTGCCAGGCAGGTGCTTATGCTGCTGACCTATGTCCTTAGCCCCAAAATTGTTCTTATGTAATTAAAATAGATTGACATTAAATAAGTGCTTGCCTGGCAAGTACAAGATCCTCAGTTTGATCTCTGGTACCACCAGAAAAGAAGAGAAGAAGAAGAAGCAGAAGGAACAATTGGGATGGGGAAAAAGAAGTTAGAACCTAACAAACTATAGATAGATTAGATAGATAGATAGATAGATAGATAGATAGATAGATAGATAGACAGATATAGAGATAAATACAGGATAGCTAAAATAATTGTAATACTGATTTCTATTGGTTTATTGAAAGGAACAGTTAATACTTAATTGTTTGGTCAATTTTTCATTCCTATATCTGGTAAGGTGAACACATACTTTGAAGATAACAATCTGCAATATAGCAACCATTGCTAATTTTCTATAATCTTGTTTTGAAATTTTGGAGGGTTTTCTCTTTTTTTACTTTTAGTAAGAAGTAACAATGTGACAGTTTAAAAACATGTTAGGACAGTTACAATAATTGATACAATGCATATTTTTGTTTTTACAGTAGTTATTCAGAGTACAGGATGTAGGCACAATAATTTTCCTAATCACTATCGTTACAAAAATTTCTTCTCATTGAACTAAGAGAAAGTAATTGTATACATAGTCCAGTATTCCATAATAGTAGTGGGTTATTGGGAGAACTAGGAATATCAGAACCTATTGATTTAAGCCTTTTGCAGTTCAGCATACTAATCTAGCTTTACTTTTTATGTCTCGTAGCTAAAATTTTCTGCTGCATGGTTAAGGGCAAATTAAAGCAAGATCTGTATAGCAAAACATATCACTTTTGTATCTCATGAAATCAGTCAAATCCCCTCAGGATTTATCTGGAAACCATGCACAACACTTTGTAGAACTTTTGTCAGTGTCAGACATCTGGATGAGTCGCAGTCATTGTTTGACCAGTTTGCTCTCTGTGAAAACCTGAGAGAATGTATTCTCTCTAGATGACTTTCCTTAGACACACTGTACATCATGGATTCCTTTCGTTTGTGACCCCATATTCTCCTTAGTCAGAAAATTTGGGACACTACTGAGTTATAGGATATTACAATGCAGGTTTTCTTACATCCTGAGTCCTCACTGACCTTGAAGGGTTTAAGCCAAAATATTGGCTATTCTTGTAACCCTTCTTGTTCTCTAACTTTTTGGTTTGGAAACTTACATTCTTAACCCTCCAGAAGAGAAGCTTAGTGACACTGTTACTCTATAACATAGGTACTTAAGCTTAACATCACTGTCTTTCTTAATATCAAACATCTTAGGCTTAACATGAAATCAGTATTTTCCATCAATCATTGATATTCTAAATAAGCCCTATAGAATGTAATGAAAACAGTTACACATTTTTACACAAATTTAGAAATCTAAGCACATACAAAATTGTAGCAGGTCAACCTTATGGCATTTTACCTTGTCTCTTATTCTCTTTTATTATCCTTTTTTTTTCCTTATAAAACAACCATTTACTTGAGAGAGAGAGAGTATAGCAATAATTGAAACTACTTTAGGAGAAGCACCCATCTAAAAGACCAAAATGATAGGCATTCTCAAAATTCAAAGACCCAGTCCAGAAATGGGCATCCAAGATGAACACACACTTCTCAGAGAAAGAAATTCAACAAGCCTATAAATACATGAAGAAATGCTTCACATCGCTAGCCATCTGTGAAATGCAAATTAAAACAACACTTAGATATCATCTCACCCCAGAAATAATGGGTACCATGAAGAACTCAACCAACAGCAAATGTTGGAGCGGCTGTGGGGAAAAAGCAATACTTCTCCAGTGCTGGTGGGAATGCAGACTGTTACAACCATTATGGGAAGCAGTGTGGAGATTCCTTTAAAAACTAGAACTCAAAATCCCATGTAATCCAGCTATCTCCCTACTGAGAATTTTCCCAAAAAAACTAAAAACACCATGTCATAGTGATATTTGTGCACCTATGTTTATAGCAGCACAATTTGTGATAGCTAAATATTGGAAACAACCAAAATGCCCATCATCTGAAGAATGGTTGAAACAGATGTGGTATTTTTGTACAATGGAATGTTACTCACCTATAAAGAATGATAGACTAGAAGACTTCATATGTAAGTCGATATATATTAGACATACACTCATAAGTGAAATAAACCAGACCTACATGTGTAAATATTGTATAGTCTCCCGTGTAAGAACTCGAAAGAAGAAAGAAAATTGGAAAGGCATAACAGAGCTGAATGGAAGTCAAGAACTTAAGGGTTACACAATAAAGAGACTACAAGCAGAAAAGAAAAGAAACATGGCAGGGATAAAACCATGCACTTATATACACAAGATGTATTAGACAATGTTCCTAAGAATGTGCAACAGGGTTTTGACACTGAGGATAGCAACGTGTAACATTAAAACTGTGCTTGTTTTGAAATTTTGCATCGTTTTTACTGTTTTTTATTCAGATATATAATTGTTACCAGCTTCTTAGGTAATAGTTTTCTACTTAAAGAAATAAAGACAAACTGTATATTTTATAACAGATGATAATAGTCTGTGTATTTTTACAGTTGATTTTACTTAGTTTAGCTAATAAACCATTCTTTTCACTTTAGGGTTACCCTGGAGAAGACAGCACAGTCCTAGGACCACCAGGGCCTCGAGGTGATCCAGTAGGTTTTTTCCTAAAATTATTTTCGCACATCAAGACAAAATGTAATAATGGAATCATAATCCTAATCCTAATCATATGTTTTCAAAGAGTTTCAGTTTGTTACTTCCACAGCATGGCTTGATAGGAAACCTGTGCGTGCTGTCATACAAAGTAAGCATGTGAAAGTCGTCCGTGTGAAAGATGCGCAGGTCCTTCCTCCTCAGCCCAGCACATGAGCTTAAGGCAGTCACTTCCAAAATCTAATGGTCAGCATTAAAAACATAATTCTTCAAAGAGATTTTCTAAAATTTACATTCGTTGGACATTTTTAATTTTTAAAATAGTTTTTACATATCAACTTAATTTGATATTAGGTTAAACTATCAAATAGTTTTTAATGATCCAATTAAGATTAATTTCTAAAGTGTTAAAAAAAATCTAATCTGCTTTTCAAAGTTTACTCACAATTGCCCAGTGATTTCAACTCTTAAAACTAATGGTATAGTCAGTAGCTTTTACAGACTGTGGATGTAGTCTTCTGATTAAGCACTTTAAAAACCAACTGTAACCACAGCTTTGAAAAATAGCTATCATAGCTCTAATTACCTGAATATCTATCTCTATATTCACATTTGACTAAAAGTATGTCTGAAAGACATAAAATAAATGGATAAGATAAAAATGTATAATCCACAGAAGTATATGTAACTGGTTATATTTCTCCATTTTTCACTTAGTGGCATTTAATGCACAAACAATCTTAAAGCACAACATAAGACTAGGTAGTCAGTCCTGATATTTTGATCTAGTACAATGGAAATAGTAAAAAGTTATACTTTATTTTAGGATTGGGAAAGATTTCACTTTTTCTGATTAAATCACACCATTTTGTATAGAAAAAAACTTCATTATACAAATATGTATGTTTCTTTGTCAAATATATTTTAGTCTATCTAAACCGTTAAGAGGGAAAGACATATGAAAATATTTTTTTTTTTTTTTTGTCTTTTTGAGACAGGGTCTCGCTATGCAGTTCAGGCTAACCTTGAGCTCACTTTTGTAGCCCAGGCTGGTCTCGAACTCGCACTGATCCTCCTGCCTCAGCCTCCCGAGTGCTGGGATTACAGGCGTGAGCCACCACGCCCGGCTCATATGAAAATAATAAAAAAATGTAAACATAAGTCAAAAAAATTGGTAAATGGAAATATAGTAGTACTTATGCTTTTCCAGACTTACATATGTTAAAGTCAAAGGTTGTCAACTAAAATATGGCAAATATCTAAGTATTAATAGCCTCACGTAATAACAGTGGTGGTTTTGTCCAGTGTATGTGAGATTAGCATGAACCTCAAAGCAAAAATAGCCTAAATAATAAAAACAAAGCTAGAGATTATTGTCTTTACATTATTTCTAGTAATTTTATCTTCATAAGGACAAGTTAAAATTCATCAGTTAATGCTTCATGATAAATGCTATGGTTTTGCCAAATTCTTTAAATTTGTTTCCCTTCAGATAGTAGGTCCTAGTATATAATGAGTTATATTTTAAGTGCATTTTACATAGGTAATTCAAATAACATCATATTTAAGATTTTACCTCAGAAATATTTTTAAAAATAGGTAAAAGTGAGTCTATTAACTTAGTTTTTGCCTTAAGGGTTAAAGTTTATAGTGCAATTTTTGTAAAGTTGATATATGCCTTGAGAATTAAAAAAATTACAGATTAAGTAATAACTACAGAATTTTTATGAAGAAGGTTAAAATTAACTTAAATATTTTTGTAAAGATTATTTAAATATACTTGTTGGGGCTGGGGAGACAGCTCTGTGGCACAACTGCCTGCCTGGCAAGTGCAAGGCCATGAGTTCGAACCCTGGTCCTGCAAAAATAAAATAAAATAAATATACTTGTATATAACTAATGGAATTAAGAAATGGATTAGTGATCCTGCTTAAATTTTTTTCACTCATTTTAATCTTAAATAAAATAGGTTATTTGGGGGCTGGTGAGATAGCTCAGCAATCCGAAACTCTTGCTTAGGCAAGATTAGGCAGGCACAGGGGACCTGGTTTGATTCTTCACACCGCCCATTGCACCAGCCCCTACCCTCAGGGTGAGCAGAGCCAGCCCCCCCAAAAAAAGATTATTTTGCCATCATTTATACCACACTCTATACTACTCTATCAAAATTCATATTTTAATTCGATATCACTTTCTTCGACATTTTTTCTACAGAATCATTATTGGTTTCCTTTTATGTAGTTCAGTGTATAGTAAAACAATGTTTTTTGTTTCATGGGAATTTGATATTTGGAATTATTTAGTAGAATTAAGTGAACTACCATATATTAGACTTTATAGTATTAGATTTTAGATTATTTTATGGGCAATAATAAACCATACCAGCTGCATCATCTATATTCATGGTCACAACAATAAAATTGTTTTTATGTGTGCTTTCTCTAGGGTCCTATAGGGGAACAAGGAGAGAGAGGAGAACCTGGAACTGAGGGATACAAGGTAATTTCTGAAAGTTTACACCTTGCTTCCAAATTTGAATAGGTTTCTCTGTGATTCTTCTCTGTTTCAAAAGAAAACAAGAATCGTGGAGATAGATAGTAATGTGTTAATACACAGCCTAGCTCTTGCTTCTGTCTGTTCCTAGAATCATTAAAATTGGGTAATATGAAGGATCTATAACAGATTTTTTAATGAATTTAATTGATAGGATAATTGACCCCAGACGTCCTCCTCTCAAGGTAAAATTTCCTTTGTCCATTTCTGAAAAGGAAACTTGGACAGGCCTGACTGGATGGACAAACTCATAGATACATAACTGTCATTATTAAACTGATTTTTCTCCAGCCTTTTCATTTCCTAGACTCTCTGTCCCCATTCATAACCCTCTCAGATCAGTTCTCTACTTAACCTGTTCTGTCACATGAAATTTATTTATTCCCCTGCTCTCTGTCTCTCTGCCAGAGTGTTCTTTCTTCACTGACTGGAACATTCATCCTCTAAGATTGAGTTTATCATCACTTTCCCCATAAAATCTCCAAGTTTCCCTTGGCCGGCCAATTTAACCCACCATCAGTAGCCTCAGTCAAAATCCACCATTTCCCATAACTTCTTTTAAATAACTTTATAATAACATTTACTATATAGCACACTTAATGTTAGCCAGTATAGGAGAATGATCACTGCCAACTTTTGTTGGGATAAATTTAAGTAATTATAGTGCAATTCCTATGAAGTTAGATTATCTTTCATGAGATTTATGTTTAGACTTCACAAAGCCAACCAAGACATTGATGATTCTACCATCATTCCAAAAAGTCCTCTATACTTCTACACACCAGGCAGAAGCAAAGCCATAGCTGCCACAGATAATTCTGAATTTTATAGCTAGCTCATTTTCTCACTCTTAATGTACTTTGTAACTCAAGTTTTTCACCAGCTACTTTGTTCCGCAAAGCTGTTTGATAAATGGCCCACAAGGAGTAGAATCTACTTGGATCATACCCCTCTTGATTATCCTAGTGCTGGATCTTTGCTGACCTTGCTCCTATTTTGCTACTAAACAAAAGAGCCCTTTGTAGTAATAGTTTCTAATGACTGTGGCCACGTGGTACTTAGAAATCTTCCCGAACCGGCTTTTCTCTCCTGACACTATTTCCTTCCTTAAGGAGGATTCATTTTCATTAGCAGGAAATTGGAACTTTAAACCATAAATAATTGCTTCATAGATGCAAACATTGGCTTTTCTGTAAAAATACTATTAGGTTACACAGCCAATCCTTCTTATATAGCTCTGACAAAGATGGTCCTACTGCCTATTCTAGGAGATTTTTTCTATAATATAGAGAGCAGGAAGAAAGAGTCTTTGTGAAGAGGACAGTAGGGAAGGGGATAAAAGAGATCTCATGTGGAATTCCTCACCCTAAATTTCCCCTGACATGCTTCTGGGTTATTGCCAGTTTCTATTTACACAGTCGAAAATGAAAATGTGCTACCTCAGCATTCCTTGTTAGGAAAACTATAGCGATGACAGACTGCTGAATGTATACACAGGCATCTGGTATTTCCTGATACGGCATAGAATTACTGCTTCCAGTCTTAAATGGAGGCCCAAGTGTACTTCCATAAAGAGAATAGGTTGAGAAAAAGGAACCTGTTCTTACAGTCTATACCTTTGGCTTTCTACTCCTGCATCTTCCACCAACTATAGATTGAAACTATTCTTACTGAACATATATAGACTTTTCCCTTGACATCAATCCTTAAATAATACAGTACAGCAATGATAGCTTTCACATGTGTAAATTAAAAATAACCTACAGATGTTTTAAAGTAGTCTGGAGGATGTGCATAGGTTATATGTAAATACTGCATTATGCCTAAGGCATTCCAGCATCCTAGGGTGTTGGCTCCTGGAACCAGTCCCCCAAGGATATTTAGAACTGACCAAATGAGAAGAAAGATTTGTTCTAATAATGTTTGTGCAAGATATCAAGTCTGCATCTTGTACTCTGAACAAATACTATGAAGACGACAATTGACTAAGCTTGCCTAAGCAGGTGCTTTAGACTGCTGAGCCATCTTGCCAGCCCCTCATTGCTATTTCTTTTCATTAAAATTCGTTTTTTTAAAAAAAAAAGAAAAGGTTGACAGAAATGTAAGAAAGAAAGAAAGAAAGAAAAGGACCATATCCCTTTTGATGTTATATAACTAATTACCATAAAATAGGTGGCATAAGGCAACAAACATACTTTCACTCCATTCTAAAGACTGGGAATTGGAACTAAAAATGTGATCTAGACAATTCTCCCCTTAGAGGGGTCAGGAAACACCCTAGCTTGCCTCTTCTCACTTCTGGTAACTGTCCCCCTCCTGTGGTTCTGTCACTGCAGTCTTTGCTCTGGCTTTACCTAGCCCTCTCCTGTTAAGTCTTCCTCCCCTTGTGCATTACTAGGACACTTGTTAGTGGATTTAGGGCCCACATGAAAAACCAAGGGTAGTCATACCTTGAGATACTTGGTTTAAAGACATCTATAAAGACTCTTTTTCCCCCACATCCTCAGATTCTAATAATGAATACCTGGACATCTTTTGGGAGGCTACCATTCAAAAGTGTATATTGTTCAACTTAATAGTTCACATTCATCATATTTAATGACTATTATTTTCTTGGTTATTTCTAAAAATAATCATAATCTCTATGGTATGTAAATTGAGTTTTTCACACTGCTACCAACTTAAGTGATAGTACAGTGCTCTCTAAATCACACGTCCCTATTTATTGTAATCATCTTTTCTATTCCTAGGGTCATGTGGGTGTGCCAGGACCAAGAGGTGCTACTGGACAGCAAGGGTCTCCAGTATGTTTTGAAAGCATTATCTGTCACTCTAACATTTATAAATGTTAACATCAGTATGACTTATTTTGTTTCCATTTTACATGTGATTTCTGTTTTAACTTCTATTAAAGGGAGAACCAGGTGATCGAGGTGAACAAGGACTAAAGGGAGAGAAAGGATCTGAAGTAAGTTGAAAGTGTTTAAAACAATGTGGAACTAACTGTTGAATTAGGAAAACAGAAGGGCGCAGTGGCATAAGTACTTGCCTGGCAAGTGTAAGGTCTATAGTTCAATACCTGGTACCACAAAAACTAAATAAATAAGAAAGAAAGAAAGAAAGAAAGAAAGAAAGAAAAGAGCACAGAAACTCAAGAAAATCAGTATATATTATAATTTAAGTAATCATTCATTACTTTGGAATAGGATCACTATAGGCTTCTAATTTATTTGCACATTTTTATTGTTATCTAGATTTTTTTATCAGCAGACTTCTCTGGCTTTGTGAAAATTGCTGAGCATCCCAAATTAGTAATCTCTTCCTTTGGTTTCAAGCAGAAATGTCAGCACTGTAGAGTAAAAGCTACCAGTCCAAACTATTTTGTTGCATAATGTGCTAAAGAAAATACTATTCATTTACACTTAAGGCATGGCAATAAAAATTGTATTCAGAACTCTCAGTAGAGGGCTGGCCTTAAGCACTTGCATAGGCAGGCACCAGGACTGGGGTTTAATCGTTGGTACCACATGCTGTGCCAAGCCCACCCCAGGCAGTGCTGAGCCAGCAACTGAGTCTAGACTTGGTGGTGCATGCCTGTAATCCCAGTGCTGAGGAGGCTGAAAAGAAGCGGATCACTGTGAGTCTGAGCTGCATAGTGAGACCCTGTACTAAATACATTTAAAAAAAAGCTATCAGAAGGTGCAATGGGATTGTGCAATGGGGAGAGACAAATGGCTGAACTCTGAATATAACATCTATAAGAGGAAAGTTATGGCCAAGGAGAAGAGTGGTGGATGGAAAATAACTAAGGGGAGACTCAAGGGTAAGTAAGGGGTTCTGGCTAAGCTGACCTAGTAGGGTTCATCCTGAAAACATACCAGGGTGATCAGACAGCACCAAAGGCAGCTGTGGTGAACCTATGGCATGTGTGCTACAGCAGGCAATGTGTATCACTGAAAGCTCTGGAAGGGTAGCCATCCCTGACCTAGGGGATGGGGAGGATGAGTCCAGTGTGATCAGAGCTGGTGTACAGTCCGAGGACACATTAAAAAGCTTCATGGAGTTTTTAAATAGAACCAACTGCTGCAAGAATAACCACTAGCTATGTATTATTCATTAAAGACATAGTCAGTGGCCAGATGGGCTCTGTCCAATTACTGTCAACTTGTTTTTGAAAAGTTTTAAATTTATTCTTTGGATTTTGGAATGGCCCCTTGAAATCATCTGGAAAGTCTTCTAATTTTTCAGGAGAAGAAAAATCCCAGAGAGATTATATGCTATCTAAAATTACAGGACTAATTACCAACAGAGCCAACACTAGAAATAGTTTCCTGATTCTCATTATTATACAGAAACTATTGCTTTGAAATCCTTTATAAATTAAGGAAGGTATAATTACTTTGACTTAACCAACTAACATATTCATAAGGCATGTGGCTTTGAAAAGCTACAGAGAAAAAGTGGCAGCAAGTAATCAAGTAATAACCATTACTTCCATGATATATATACATATATATATATATATATATATATATATATATGAACTGTCCTGTAATGGCATAAGGATATTAAGACGCAAACCAAGACCTTACCTTCCCCAAAAAGCAAAATGCCACAGTTTTGTGAATTGCAGTTTCTTGGTTAAAAAAAAAAAGAGAGAGAGAAATAGAAATAAGAACAAATCTTGTGTGATTCTCTAAATCTGTTCACTCTTTAAAGTGGCTCTCTCAAAGTAAGAACTATCAAACTATTGAGATAATTATCCTTGAGCTTCTTTCGAACAAATACTTGAAAACAAACAACAAAATTAAAGATTCAAACAAGCGTACATTTTAAAAATGCCCCTTAGCAAAAGTATTTGATTACCTTCTCTTACAACCTATGAACCAATGCAGTTCTAATGAATGGAAGCTTTTTTGAGTGGATTTTATTTCAAATGACCCACTTATATGTTTTCAATGTTAGCCAGGTAAAAAGAAAGCACAATTTTGCAAGCTTTCTAAAGACTACATATAAAATTCACTTGCCTTCACTAATATGAGGACAGAAAATCTGTTCATTGGTTTATGAGGTACCTATTTTTGAATAAAATAATATGAGTAAGGTTGAAAATAACATAGAATACTTCTACTTTTTATATTTGAGTGTGGAGGATTGGTTGAAGGTCGGCTTTCTTTTCCCCGTATAGGGTACGAACTCAATTAATCATCTACTAACACCTTATAAGATACTTTCGTTATTGGCCCCATCTGTAATTTCCTACTGAAAGACCACCTCTGTACAAGTTAATGTTTATTAATGGTTACCTCTTAGTTTAGTTATAAAACTATTAAATAATTAAAACTTTGTGATTTCTAAAACATATAAATGTTTGAAAGGCACTGTTTTAGTTGAGAGTGCTATAACAAAATACTATAGATGAGGTGGCTTACAGGCAACAGAAATATATTTCTCATAGTTCAGAAGTCTGAAAGTCCAAAGATCAGCGCTCCAGCATGGTGAGATTCTGGTCAGAGTCCTCTTCTGTAATGCATATTGCCAATTTTTCTTTGTTCCTCACATTTTGCAAAGGTAGCTAAGGAGTTTTGAACTCCTATCTATAACATTTCATCCAAATTCTTGAGTTCCACCAGATGCCTCGCCTCCAAAAGCCTAACTTCTTAATATGATTAGGCATTAGTATTAAAATGAGGATTTCGTTGTGTGAATTTGGGAAGCACATAGGCATTTACGGAACCGCAGTTTAACAGTGATCGACACTTCAGTGAGAGAGACAGAGACAGATTTACACACAGACAGACAACTAGACAGACACTGAATTTTTCCTGTTGTAACACTATGATTTTTTTCAACAGTCCTCCTTTCTCAGAGTTAAGTGATGATAGTTATAAGGAAGTTTTTAACATATTGAATGTCCCAGAACATCAGAAACCATACTTTTTATTTTATTTTATTTTTCTATATTTAGGACAAGGTCTATAGTATCTACAGAGCCTAACTACAGAAATCAGACTGCTCTTTACAGCCTTCCAAAGCACTGGGATTACAGGCACATGCCACCATGCCCAGCCTCCATCACCATCTCAGAACGCCCTGTGGGGGAATTGAACCCCAGCTGCTACACTCTGCCTAAGAAGGCACTTTAGTCCTCTAAGCTATGAGGCTGGCCCGCCATACTCTTTTTAATAAATATTACAAGTGTTAAATATATAGATAATAACCATAATTGCCCTACTTGCATTACTAAAATATACCTTTAAAAATTCCTCATATTCATAATTTTCCTTTAATGGCATTCTATTTTGAGTTTCTTCCTAATGCCTCGTCCAACTCTACATAACATTCTTTCTTTCAGCAAAACGAGGTGGATCCACAGATTAAGATTTCAGTGCACAATATTTACCCCTTGAAACAATCCTCAACATTAGGACCACTGAAAACATTAATTGATTTGCTGTAATATGTAAATCTTTTTTATTTTGTCATTTCAATATTTGGAGTAAGATTCACACATGTATCATATACTAAACACACAACCTGGTGCTCCTTATAATGGGATTTTACATCTGTCCTGAGTGTCCATCTTGCCTGCTGGTACAAACCTAATAGGTGAAAATCCAATCAGTTGATGGCCTTTGACTCCACTTACTCAAATATGCTATATTTGATTGAGAATTTTCCCCATTTACTTTCTTCCAAGTTTGCAGTAACATTTGGCTTGCAGCAGTGGGCATGAGGCATGACCACTTGAGTGGTCAGTACCATCTATCCACATAACACCCGCTAAAATGTACATCATCTCTTTGGGGCCTGATAGACATTATATTGGCATCTATCTTGACCTTCTTAGAAGAAGTTCTTTAATCCATGCTTATATGCACAGCTCCTTTCTCATCTCAGTCAAGAGCAAGGTCAGTTCATTCAGGACTCTCTGCCCCAAATTCTTCCATACTTGGCAACTCGCGAGTAACATTTTGTTGTTCCTCACATTATGTTGAATACTTGAGGAATTCAGAGAGACATTCCATTGTCTGGACGTATCATGCAGAAATTGTTGACACTCAGTATACTTTATGTGGAATTCTTCATGAGGACTTTAGTCTCTCTAGCATTTTCTTGTGCTCAGATCTCCAACATGATAGCATTATTTTTTGTATCCACCTCAAGGCATGAAGACAATATGTAGAGTAAAGGTCTCTTTCAGGGTCTTTTCAGTATCTAGTAGCCTTTCTTCTCTTTTGGTTCTCCTCTTCCTTCCTTTCCTCAACTTGAACAATTTTATATCCCCTATGGGGAGGATCATTACATTATTGTAATTTGGGGGGGTCTGTTCTTCATGACACTTATTTTATGAATTTCTTCCTTTATAACATTGTTTTTATCTACAAGTTAGAAGTTAGAATCTATAATCTATCTTGGCCTTTCTAGAAGAAGGTCTTCTATATTTTACAGATTTTTTAAAATTTAAGAGACAGGTTTTGTATTTTAAAAGAAGGATTTGGAAACAGAAGATGTATTTTTCTCAAACTGTTAATCCCACCATGAGTTTCATTGGACAATATTGAAATTCATGAGCCAAGGAAAAGTCTGTTTTGAAAATCAAGAGTCTAGGACAGTTCTATCTGTTTCCATATAAAAAATTTCTGTGAACATTCTGGTTAACATAGTTGAGGATTAGCAGAATTCAAGATGACTAAATGCAGAATACTTTTCACATTTAGCTTTTATTTATTATTTTATTTTTTATAAAATATATTATACTATAAATATCAGATGTTTCACATATACCTCAAGTAAACCCCAATCAGCAACTGTCTCACTGTACAGTAGCCTTAATAGACTGTATTAGTGACTTTTAAGACAAATTTTTAAAGAATAATTTTCAAAGTTTGAGTAAATTCTTGATCATCTATCTTCCCATTATCACATTCTTTTAAAGTTGACTTTATATCTCTTGTAGAACATGCTCTTTTTTGCCTATGATTATACATGCTATATCTTCTTGAAACATTAAACTCATTTTTCAGAAGGCAGAGCATTCAAAATTGTTTTTTTTTTTTTTTTTTGAATGTTGTTAAGTTAAATCCAGGGCACAGTTTGTCCTTCTATTTATGATATTCCAGGTAGAGTTATCATATTTATGAGTACTTTTGATGACTTCTGATAAATCTATTTAGTAATGACTTTTTTTAAATTTGTGTACCAGGTCATTCTTTTCCATATTTTTCTTCTTAAAATAGTTTTAGGATATCATCAGGATAATGGCATGATTTGTAAGGGCAAAGTTCCTAACTATCCTGGCAGATCAGCTGCTGCTAAATCAATTAGGACTTAAAACATCACATTCATGGTGAAACAAACAGTTCCTTGGGAAATAAATATCCCTTCCTTGAATTCCACGTGTGTTTTTTTGCACTTCCAGAGAAGCACATTTTAGGCCCTTGGTTCATGCTCCTTGCTATGCGTAAGAGTCTTTTAAGCAGGAACTTTGCCTTCAAGCTCCAAACACCTACCAGAATGTACAATGTTCAACAAATGTCTCTTGAAATTAGCTACTTTGAAAGAGGAAACAAAGTTCATGTCACTCCAGAAAGAGTGGCTATTATCAAGAAATAACTAAGGATTAAAGCACCTGCTAAGGCAAACACAGGGGCCAAGGTTTCCATCGCCTGCCTGCCATGCCAGCCCTTCCCCCAGAATGCACTGAAATGGAGATTGAGATTGGGCATGGTGGTGCGCGCCTGTCATCTTGGTGCTTGGAAGGCTGAAAACAGGAGGACTGCTATGAGTTTGATTGGGTAGTGAGACCCTGTAGATCCTGTACTAATTTACATTAATTTTTTAAAAAAATTAAAGAAATTACCAATAACAAATGCTGGCATGGCCATGAGGAAAAAGAACCATCTCCATTGTTGGTGGGAGAATAGTCAGGAGCAGCCACCGTGGAAATCAGTGTGGAGACTCCTCAAAAAACTAAAACTAGAGATTCCATTGGTTCCAGCTGTTCCCCTTCTTGGTATCTTTCTGAAAGAATTAAAAAACATCATACCATGACTATACATGCACACCCTTGTTGATAGCAGCAAAGTTTATAACAGTACATGTTAGAAACAGTTCAATGTCCATCAGATGAATGGATAAGGAAGGTATGAAGTTTTTGTGCAATGGAGTATTACTCTGCCATAAAGAAGGATAGACTTGAGATATTTTTAGGTAAGTGGGTGTACTTTGAGATCTACTCTTATGTGAAATAATTCCAAAAATCATGTTTAAATCTCACCTTCTTTCTTTGGTATAAGAAATTAGAAGGGTAAATAAAGACCAAATCACATGCCAGATATTGCAAATGAGAAGAAAATGTTTAAGTGGAGAGAGAAATAAGGAAGGGGTGGGGTGAACAAAGAAAGAAGAAAAGATAATAGAAGAGGACAAACTGGAGCCAGCGATGTAGCTGAATGTCACAGTGCCTGCCTGGCAAATGCAAGGTCCTGAGTTTGATTTCTGGTACTGCCACCCTCCCCCACAAAAAAGGAAGAAATGGAAACTGAGCCTTATGAGGAGAGGAACAGGGATTGAAGGGATGGGAAGGAACTGGGGTGGGGGGGAGAAGCATTAAAATATGTCATGGATGGGAGCCAGCGAGATGGCTCAGTGGTCTAAAGCACCTGCTCAGGCAAGCTTAGGCAACCACAGGGACCGTGGTTTTATCCCTGGCACCACGTGCTGTGCCAGCCCCATCCGCAGGGCAGGCCGAGCAGGCCATAATATAATATTATAGATGATAGATAGATAGATAGACGATAGATCATCTATGAGTACAAATTTCCTATGGTGAATGCAATCGTTATGAATATCTAAAATGCCCCCATTAGCTTAATTTTAAAATAATAAATTATATAGGATTCTTTTAAATTTTTTAAAAACATTTTAAGTTAAAGGTTCTGCCTAGAATTGGTCACAGCCGTTAAATGAGTAATTCCCATTCAGTGCTATGATTTAAAACTAGCAGAAAATTCATTAGCGCTCTGGTCAAAATCTATTTTGATGTGAAATCAGAACAACTACTAGGGAAGGTAAATGACAGTGTCAGTGATAAAGAGCAGCTAGTGACAGCACTTTAGCACCCACTTGTTGGCATTCTGTTCTGATGATTCTATGGCTGTTACGATCTGTTATCTGGATAATGACAAGCGTGTTTCCCATTTTAGGGCCCTAAGGGGAAAAAAGGAGCTCCTGGTCTTTCTGGGAAACCTGGCATTCCTGTAAGTAAAAGGCCTCTTTCATCTTTGTGTTTTACTAAATAGAGTTGACTCCATCAGAAAGCAGAACAGTGTAGAGCCAGTTATGTCATGTTGGATAAATCAAGATTTTTTTCTTGTGGAAAAAAAAATCTAAACCCGTGCTGGAACACAGTGGAAACAAAATATGACCGCTAAGTGAAAATGAAACTTGTGGTTTAAATAGAAGCCCTTGCAACTAAAGATGCTATTTCCCTCTGTCATGGAGCCCTCTCTATGGATGCGGGCTCCTCTCTCGTGGTGAACCACTGGAAAACAGGGAACTTGAAATCATGGCTAACTGCACTACAACAAAGGTCAAAGATCTTCAAACATAATTTAAAAAACACAAGTTGGATTTCACTGGAGGACTAAGCTTCTCCCTCCCCTAGCAATAGGATAGAAGGGCTTTGAACATTTGGTTTTTAAAGTCTTATCATAAACAAAGGCTAATTTTCCTTTTGCCTCAGTTCCCTGTTCTAGCGAGGTAGTTATGTGTCTACTGGCTTATTAGCAAAGACTTCTTCTGGTGTACCCCAGCCAATCCCTATATGCTGGCTTTCATTAATCTTTGCTGGTTTAAAAAAAAAATAGAGAAAACAAAAATAAATCAGGAGTACATTTAGATTCGAGATCCCTACAGACAGAACCCAGCTGCCCTAAAGCACAAACAAAATATTCACGTTTTCTGCAGTCATGTGATGGACTGTTTCAAAGGGCAACAGAAACGGCCATGATTTGTTGCTTGGGAAAAGCATACAACACAAAGTTTGTGAATGGTAAATGAGTGTGCTCTGGAAATGAAAGCAGACTGCACCGACGAACGCAGAGTTGAGCTTCCTTGATGGCTGGATAAAGCACAGGCTGTCCAGACAAGAAATGCCTAGAATTGCCCTACGAATCAGTGGTGACACCAGAGCTCAATCACAGTAGATTGCCAAGTGTCTTGGTATTGTTCAAGGGATTTTTTTAAAGACTACTGTCTGTTGCTTTCAAATAACAAATTATTAAGGAGTGTAGGAAATGAGAAAAATATTTTGGCCTGTAGTATAAATTTACCTCTTTTTTCAATAAATATAGATATTTCTCACTTAAACATCTGCTCACCATCTCTGGTATAATGTAAGTGATTTTCAATTATCCAGGGACTTCCAGGCCTTCCTGGGCCGAACGGCAAGCAAGGATATCATGGAGTCGATGGCATCTCAGGAGCCCCTGGACGTGCTGGGCTACCAGGAAAGCAGGGACTTCCGGTGAGTAGTCTGAGTGTCTCTTTGTTCTTTATTTCTTATGCTTCAGTGTCTCCATGCTAGATAGTAGATATTGTGGCTCTTGTTCTTAGCTTGGCACTGGCCCAGAAAAGGCCAATCTTTTCTTTAAAAGAGGTTTGGTTTTAGAATTACAGTAAGATTTCCAGGGAAGTCAGTGGGGCATATTCTCTTAGATATTTCAAATCTAATATTTCACAGTATTAACAGTTTATAATATATAAAAGCTTTTGTGAAAGAACTGAAGTCAAATTTGGGGGTCCATATCACGTGACCATACTCTTGAGGTCATCAGTGTCTTCAGCCACCTCTAGGACATTTAGGTCTTGGCAGCAACACCAGATGCTTTCTGCCAAAATTCATTTTCCTTTTTTTTTTTATATCCCCAGTATTTATAAGAATTGTGTGAATGTTTTCTCTGTTCATCTAGAGATGATACAATGACATGGACATACTCTTTCTCTACAAATTTATTTTGTTTATTTGACCAGAAATTTTTTTTCACCTTTACATTCATTTTCCTTCTTTCCTTCCCTAGCAGCCACCTAATCCAGATGTTTTTGTTATCCAAAATTAAATACATACTTTTAAAAACTCAGTACAATTTACTCTTTTATTTTTTACTATTTGAATGTGATTATCTATTGATAAAATTTTCTTTTCTTAAATAATGAATCAGTCCTAGTTGTTTATTCCAGGTTAGCATGGTTATGTACCTAAACTCAAACTCAAATTAATATTTTTTTTGGCTGGGTTGTCTCCTCTATTTAAGACAACAAATACAAAACTATGAAACTATGACCTAACCAACTGAGTGATTTCACAACTACAGATGTAGGCAGATTCTATCTGAAGACATGAATAGTTTTGTAGAATTTTAAGTTTATTTCTATTCTTTTTGGAAGAAGTACATCAGAGCATCGGATTAATGCCTAGACAACTGAGTCGCTAGGCTGAAGTTTTTAATTAAAATAGTTATTGCATAAACTTCTGCCACTTGTACTTGTGTGGTTAAAGAGGGTTTTCATTCGAGGTCCCCGTCTTTAAGGAAGCCCACAATCTGGGCCTGCATGGATCACGGAGCTTGCCAAGATACCATATGACAGGCTTGAAATGAGACTGTGAGGCATTTTTTTAAAATACAACAATAAAACTCTTCGACTTGGTCTGGCATCTATGTATTCGTGGATTAGGTTTTACTTGGAAATATTAGTGTGAATCTTTTCCTGTTTCTTTAAAAAAGATTTTGAAAGTTCAAATAAGAAAAACCACATTGGAAAATCTGTCATATTTCCTATTGCTACATACAAATTCAATCAGAAGATTATTTATATATATATATATATATATATATATATACACATATATATATATGTATATATATGGATTTGTAGCCTATAAAATTAAAAAGTGAACTATAAGTACCAATAATAGCATATAGACTTATCATTCATTTTTAAATATTAGTTATTTAGATAATGGTAATTAGAAATAATTTGTCTAAAAGAAATAATCTGACTAAAATTCAGATAGTTATTCCAAAAATGGATAAGAAAAATAAGTACCTACAATGTACATATTAGAATTTTCATATTCACACACATTCATTATATGAGATACAAGATTATTTATTTTTCATATTAATTTATTTAATGTTTTATTGTGGCAGCTTCTTTCTGGTAATTGGCAGAAAGTTGCATTCTTTTTTTTTTTCTAATAAATAATTCTTCATATACTCTTATTAGTCATTAACTGCCAGAAGAACTTTAGATGGAAACATCAAATCTATAAAACTTATAAAATATAGGTTTATCCTGTGAGGACAATTACTCCCAATAAGGGACATGCATTGTTGGGAGCTCACTGATCGTCTCTGCTTTTAGTAAGGTGGACAGTCAGCAGCGTGGTTGCTAAATGAGCTGTGTTGAGAGAAAAGCCCTATGGTTTCCTGTCTGTGGGCACAATGAGCAGCCACCATGACTAACGTGGCAATGTAGGCTGACATCTACTAACTGGTCCATCTTATTACCTGCTTATTAGGAGCCTCATCTATTAAAATATGCTCCGTTAAGTGCATCAATGGAGTTCTTTATATTGATTCTGTCTTGAGAAGTTCCTTTAAATTCACCTTCCGCACACCTTCTATCACTGGTCTTTCATCCTTCCCAGTCCTTGACTAGCTGACCAACCTTCAACGACTGCTTTCTCAGGTGGTGTAGATCGGTATCTCAAGTCATCCCTCCTTTCAACTACATATTTTACCCCAAGTTATACCACTGGGAAGAGTTTCCTTCACTGGTATCTTCTAGGCTGTAAGTTAGCAGTTCTGTGTTTCTGACTAATATTGGCAATGAGCGTAGATTCAGCCATAAATCAAGTCTGTGCCTTTTTCTCCTTCATTAACTGGTAAAGGGTATCCTTCAGGAGAGCTGAAGGAGATGTGTGAAAACGGGAAAAACAAATATCATGGAAAACAAAATTGCCTCCTTGCACACATTGTCTGCACCTTCTGGACCTGCTAGAGCCCAGTCTCAGCATGTACCACTTTTATTTAAGAGTAGCATTCTGGGATGTATCTCCAACTCCATGATTCAGTGGGCTAGATGTCACTCATTTCATAATGGACAGCTCAGAGCACAGAGCCCTTTGATGTCCAAGGATTATTCATTCAGTTTCAATCCAGCAATTCCAGAGTTGCTTTCCAACTGAGAAATTGCATTTGACTGAGGTCATAGCCTGTCTCCACAATTTTACAGCTGTAAGTGGTGATCTTCTTTTAGGGAATTACCAAAGGATTCCTATGGCATCTCCAATATCAGACCCTTCTTGTATTAGACTGGCTCATTCATAAGATCAGTGTGGTCCACATAGCATCCTGAATCTGTTGCATAGACTCTTCTTGTTTCAGTGCCCATTCAAAACTAGTTTCATGGAACAGGACTTGAATAGACATTTCTCCACATAACCATATAATACCACGGAAAGATGCATAGGCCCTCACAATCACTGGAAAAATAAAAATTGGAACCACAGTGATGTAGTGATTCACACACATTAGGATGCTTTTTGTCAAAAACAAAGTAGCAAATCACAACCCTAATCAAGGATAGGGAGAAACTAGGACCCTGGGGCATTGCTGCTGGACATGTGAAATGGTGCACACATGAAAACCAGTTTGGCAGTTTCTTTCAAAAATTAAGCACAGCCAGCTTGGTGGTGCATGCCTATAATCTCAGCACTTGGGAGGCTGAGACAGGAGGATCAGTGCAAGTTTGAGATCAGCCTGGGCTACAAAAGTGAGCTCAAGGCCATCCTGAACTGCATAGTGAGACCCTGTCTCAAAAAGACAAAAAAAAAAAAAATTAAAATTAAACACAGAATTATCATATAGTCCAACATTTTAACTTTTGGCTGTATATCTGAAAAATGGAAATTAGGACCCTAAAGATATTTTGCATGATTTTCATTGTTACAAGATAAACATAGACAGTAAAAAGTTTGCTGTAGGAGTAAGTGTGTGACTTAGCTGTAGAGCTATGACAAGACTTTCAGTTCAATCCCTAGCTCCACCCAGACTTACTACATTGAAGTAAATTCCATGTCTATTATAAAGATATTTTTATACCAACTTTCCTAAGAGCATTATTCATAATGGGCAAAAGGTGGAAACAACCCAAATGTCCACCATCAGTGGAACGGATAAAGAAAATGTGGTAGAAGCGTACAACAGAACATTACTCATATTTACAGTCTTCACACGTGAGGAGATAAACATTGAAGACATTATGCTAAGTGAAATAAGCCCAACACAAAGGCCAAATATTGTAATGATGCCACTTACATGAGTGGAAAGTTCATTATCATAGAGACAAGAAATTAAAATAATGGGTTTCCAGGAAGAGTTGTTGATTAATAGGCACAGAGTTTCAGCTTTGAAAGATAAATAGTTCTAGAGATGGAAAGTGATAATGGGTGTAGAACAATATGCCTCTGAACTGAATAACGGTGATTTAATGTAAATTTTGTCACTGAACTATATATTTAAAATGGCTAAAATGGTAAATTTTGCATTGCATATATGTTAGCTCAATTTTAGAAAACAATAGGTTGCATAATAAATCATTGTAGCAACACCAAAATATGGAAGCAGCCTGTATACTCATCAACAGTTGACTGTATAAAGAAAATGTGGTATCTATACATAATGGAGTGTTACTTGACTATAAAAAAAATGATATATTTGACATTCATGAGAAAGTTATGCACCTGGAAAATATAACATTGAGTGAAATAACCCAGATACACAGTCCTAAGTGCCAAATGGTATCTTTTCATTGAGGGGGGCAAAGAACAAGGAAATGATAAAGGATGGATATGAAGGGACAAGGAGGCAGATCTCTTTCAATAGGGAAATGGCCTTAGGGAACAAGGGTAAGAGAGAAGGTGCGTAAGGGAAAATGAGAAGACAAAAAACACACTATGTACAAGAACCTAGTAACTCAGTTAATGTAAACACTACGCCACCATATGAGCTAAGACAATAATATCGGCAAGCGTGGAAAAGGGGGCAGCGGAAACCGAAGAGAGGGAGAGAGAAGCCGGGGAAAAGCGATTGGAAAAAATACAACTTGTAATAGGTACGTGCAGCCACTTCTCAAGGTGATAGCAAACTGCATGAACTAGAAACATGCGCTAATATATTTTTTTAATTTAAAGATTGATTAGTCATAGTCTTTCATTTCTCCATCCATATTTAGAATTCATTTTGTTGAATTTCTCTGAAAGTAATTTAAAAAAAAACCTTGAATTGTCATTGGATTTGCCTTGAAATTCCATATTCACTTGGAGAAATTGATGTCTTGTTCTATGAATGTCTATTTATTCTGATCATCTGTGATCCTAGGATAAAATTTCTTCATAACACTAATGATAAAAATTCATACTAAAATACTTGATAGGGGGCCCGGCGGGATGGCTCAGTGGTCTAAAGCCCCTGCTTGGAAAAGCTTGGGCGGCTTCAGGGACTGCGGTTCGATCCCCGGCACCACATGCTGCGCCAGCCCTGACCTTGGGGTGGGCTGAGCCGGCCATAAAAATGAGTGAATAAACAAACAAAGGTTCTGAAACAAGAATAAAAATAATAAGTATAAAAAAATAAATAAATAAAATGCTTAATATATACAAACACTATGGTAAGTATTCTAATGTTAACTCATTTAGGGAGTGTGCTGATACAATCGTAGTTACATCAAACTTGAGAATCAAGTGTGCATTTATTTACAAATTTTAATTTAACATAACACTAACTGTATCTTCCTTATAACAAAATAAGCATTAATGTGGGCCTTCACACTCCCCTATTAATAAACAGCTCCTCTCCATCATTTCTTCATACTGTCTCTAATATTCACTGTTAATTTTCATATATTTATTTCCTATTTTTAATCTTCCCATATCTGTTTGTTGTTATTGTTGTTGTTGTTTTTGTGGGGCCAGGGTTCGAACTCATGACCTTGCACTTGCCAGGCAGGCAAGTGTGCCATGGAGCTATATACCCGGCCCCTCTAATATTTTTAAGAGTAGTCAATTTAATTAAGCTAGCATATGGCCTCTCTTCCTTTTACTTTTATTTTATAAAAAAGTAGTATCTATACATAATATTTATACATAATTATTGTTACGGTTTATAACTAGTTGTCCCCCCAAAGCCTCATGTAGTCATTGGGCGGAGACTTCTATAGATTGAGACTTGACTCATGAGTCACTGGGATTATGTGTTTTAGCACCGATGGGATTATCAGTCTGGTTTTGTTTTGTTTTGTTTTTGAGACAGGGTCTCGCTGTACAGTTCAGGCTGGCCTTGAGCTCAGTTTTGTAGCCCAAGCTGGTCTTGAACTCTTACCGATCCTCCTGCCTCAGCCTCCCGAGTGCTGGGATTACAGGCGTGCGCCACCACGCCTTATCAGTCTGAATAGGGCTGGGACTATGAGTGTGGTCTAGGGTGGATATCCTAAGGCAGAGAGCCTGATAGGAATATAAGGAGAGACAGAGAGACAGACTAGAGCTGTTGCTCTGCTGCTGTGTTTGATTGGCTGCCTCTGTCACCATTTTGTTGCTGTTCTGCTGCCATGAACTGGATGCTCTCTGTCCTGCTCCACTCAGCCTTGGTGCAACCGAATAGGGACTGAAACCTCCACTAACTGTGAGCTAATAAACCTTTCCTTCCTTCATTTTGAGTGTCGGGTATTTGTCCCAGCAAAGAGTAAAAAGCAACTAAGACAATTATTTACTACCTCTTTGCAGTAAATAATAATTATACTCGCTGTAGGTAATTGATAAATGTACAATACACATTTCAATTTCCTTTTTTTGCCCCCTCACTCTACTTCTCTTTAATTTTTCAAGCATCATATTCCTCTATCTTATAAGGCTTTATAAAGCGAAATATCATATACATGGTCTGAGAACCAGAGCAATACGCCAAAGACCATATAAAACATGGAAAGAGGTCAAACTACATTTCTAGATACACTGTCCAGGCTGGATTACAATGCTTTTTTTTTTTTTCTTTCTCTTTTTTCCTACTATCTGTCTCTTACTTTGTACTTCACGGATTTGAGTTTTTCCTATAAGAGAAACCATGTAACATTTAAGTTTGTATCTGAGTTAGTCCCCCTAACATTATGGTCTCAAGATGCATCCATTTTCCTATAAATGACGCAAGTCTATTCTTCTTGATGGCAGAGTAGAATGCCCTGAATTTGTTTCTACTGAGCACTTGCCCCCAAACGCATTATCAACGTAGGTGTGTGTAGGACAGATCTTCTAAAGCCACATATGTCTACAGATACCTTTATCAGTCCTCACACTTATAAGACACATTCAACATCATACTGAGATTCCAGGCAATTCAAGAAGGTACCTGCTCAAATAACAATAAGGAGTAAAAGACAGTAACACCATCTTGAAAGAAATACAACTGTCTTCATTTTATATAATATTATTATATATGTAGGAAAGGCAGAAAAATATCTCACAGTTGAACAGCATGTGCTATTATCATCAGTAAGCAGTTAGCTAGCAGATCATAAGTCATTGTCTATGAGTTTTCAACATTTGCCCAGAATAAATGCAAAAAATTTGATATGCATCCCTTGAGGATTCCCCTTTGTAACCTCAAGGTTTTTATATGCTATTAGTATTTATTTATTTATTTATTTATTTATTTATTTATTTATTTGCTATTGATGTTTTTAAACATGAAAATATTTTCTATTATTGCTTCTGCTTTCTGTAGAATATTTGATATGAAAGTGAAAATATAAATGCTTTACAAAGAATTTGTCCAAGGAAATATTGTTTTAGCAAACAGGAAAATAATTTCTAACAAAATGATTTCTTAAACCTACTATGGTAGTAGAAAAATGACTTAAGATAAAATAATACTGTCTGTAAATATTAGCAAATTTTCCAGAATATTGTAAACAAAGGATAATATATCTTTCTATTGGTCTTTTTTTTTTTTTTTTTTTTTTTTTTTTTTTTTTTTTTTTTTTTTTTTTTTTTTTTTTTTTTTTTTTTTTTTTTTTTTAATGGTACCATGGTGTTTCTTGGCTTACCTTTAAAGACAGTTGGATTTATCCACTGAGAAAAATATTTATTCTGGGATTTGGAGCATTATGCAACTGCCTGATTTTCCTAAACAATGTTCTTTCTTTTTTCTTTTTTAATGTGGCCAAGGAATTAAAGAATTCCTGGCATATTCGCTCTTCTGTTTCAAATGTTTTTTCAAGATCATGTGACTGTAACTGATGAACAGTATCGGAGAAGCTCGAGGTGCCCTTGTGAATTTCCTTCTGTAAAAATGCGTGTTGTGAGGCCAGTCAACTTAGCACATCTGTAGCAAATGAGTCTACCATACTGTTTTCGTTGAGTTGGACTTCTGTACAAACACAGTACCTTAATCATTTAGGAAAAAAGGAAAACAACTTTTCCTTGCAAAAATCATAAATCCATTTGTCACCAAAACTGAGACTTACCAGTCTTCTTTTATTTTTTTTATTGCTACAAATAATAATGTTGGTTGTTAGAAGGGCAGAAATGAAACAAAACTAATGATTTAGAACAGGGTCTTTTAATATTGACTTTGCAGTTCGTTAGGTAAAAGTAGGCTTAAATGTTGTTTACTGTGAGATTCTCATCTTAAGGGAACATTGGAAATCTTGAGTTTTTCATTTCTGGATTATGCCCAGTACTGCATAACGAAGAAAAACACACTCCATCAGCCTACTTGAATTCACGCATGAAACGAGAGGACCACCAGAGAGGCCTCTATTAGAAAACGAGCTGTCCTGGCACCCATCTGGGCAGTGCGATCTCTGACCTGCGAGCCAGTTACACTCAGGAAGCTTCTGTTTCTTTCTTCACAGTATTTTGGAGAACTATGCCCGCGTTGATCACATCTCCATTTAGCACATCCTGTCAACTCCTCATTCCTAGCAGATTGCTCTCCCAGTTATAGCTCATTCTGATTACGGCTTTCTTCCTTTCTCTTTGCTGCTTGTTTTGGCCCATTTTCTGCTCATTAGAACCTTTTCCAGAGCAGAGCAAGCCCAGTCTATTAGGTTCCTTGTTAGCAATGAATTGAAAGATTGGCAAAGGATATAACCTTACTGTATCATCTTCAGTAGATCCCTACATCAGATAAGTAGAATGATGTTGCTTCATAATCTCTACTTTCAGCCTCACGTGGTACCTTGCTCTTCAAGTGTGCTATGCCTTTCAGTTACAATAACAACAGTTATTAAATGGATAGTTCCATATGTATCAGGCATTATTAAAGGTGAAGATAGTGTGCTTTTTAATCCCCATGAAACCTCATGACATAGATAAAATTATTTCCAGTTGAAAAAGAAAATAAGCTGAGACACAGAATGACTGAGTAATTTACCCAAAGCCAACACATGATGGAGCCAGGGCTCAAGCCCAGGCAATCTGGTCCCAGCACCCATGTTCATAACCACTATGCTATATTAGATATGTTTAATGACTCAGACATTCCTTCTAATTTTTTCCCTGAATTTATTATCTTTATACATGGAACTTATTCCTTCTGCTTAGCTCTTAGATTCTTCCCTCTATCTTTAGGATATAAATTTCTTAATCTTTCAATAGTCAATCAAACCCAGACCTGCTTCAGGTCTCTGGGCATTTTGTTTTGTTTTGTTTTCTGGGGGGGAAAAAAAAGCATATATTTAGAATTATCCAGCTGGACTCAGTTTAAATGATCCCGATTTTGTTGGCGACATCCAATGCATCGTAATCAGGAGCCAGTCAAGCATATGTGTTCTTCTCTCTAGCAGGCCTGATTAAGGTATCGACCTTAGCAACATCGACATCATAGAGCTTCTCTACAGCTTATTTGATCTGGTGCTTACTGGCTTTGACGTCCACAATGAACATGAGTGTGTTGCTGTCCTCCATCTTTTTCCTGGCTGACTCTGGTCAGGGGGAACTTGATGATGGCATAGTGGTCAAGCCACTATGTTCCTCCTGGGGGCACTCTTCCCAGGGCATTTGGGCTGCCTCTGGAGCCACAGCATTTGGGGTTGGCGGAAGGTGGGTGACATTTGTATCTTCACCTTTTCATGCCTGCGGATGCCTTTCAGCATGGTCTTCTCAGCCTGCAAAGCTTTTGCTTTGGCTTCAGCTTTGGGAGGAACAGGGACTTCCTTCTTCATCTTTGGCACCATCCTGGTGAAAAGGCTGTTTCATCCCTTCAAGTCTTCTGAATCAGAGTTACACATATCTGCTCTGAACTTCTATGTCATCAAGGCACTTTCTCCCCCAGAGGATTGATACTAGATATACTAATTCTTTGTCTTCATATCTACTTTTTCTGAGAGGATGTGGTTAATAAAAAAAAATATGCTCCCCAATGTCATTTTCTCATAGGCATACCTTTGGGGAGATATATAACTTAATGTCAGGAGGTGGGATCTTGTTAGAAGAGGCAGGTCACTGGAGAGGCCATCACCTGAAGGAGTGTGTCTCAGTTCTTGGCCCTTCTCATTTCTCTCTACTTCCTGGTGTTGTAGCAAACATTCTTATTTAATTGAGTCACTGTGGAGATGGATGAAAAGACAATCAAGTTTATTAGGGGCTGGTGGTAGACACCCAGTACCTGACAAGGTACAAACCCTGAAGGACAGGACGGGAGAACAGTTATACAGTTCTAGTTCTAGGTCTATTTCCATATCTAGGGTGGGGATGCTCCGATATGATTTAGTGCTGGTACAGAAATACTACAAAGCCTGGGCTTAGCTTGTGACAAAGGAATAGAGGCGCTCAACATTTTATATAGGGAACAGGCAGTTTTATGACAAAGCATAGGGTGGTATCAGGTTAGGTGGTTATGGCAACACTTATAAGAAGCAAATTTAAGGAAACAGAAACTTAAGCTTTAAAATGACACTAGAACACAAAGTGACAATGGGTTAGTTTTCTGTCCCATATCACTGGCAGGCATGATGGGAGCAGATTCACTGTACAGTGCCTCTCTGCTGTGCCGTTCTGCCGTGAAACCAGCGAACCATGGACTGTAGCCAGGAGCTAAAACAAGCTGTGGGCGTCGGTATTGCATCTAAGCAATAAGAAAATGACTAAGACCAAACGTGCTAACAGAGCGGTAGACGGAACTACTGACCATAGGGTCCAGAATCCTTTGAAAACTTTGTTTTGCAGGAGGTTGAAAAGACTGGGAGATGCTGGCCACGGCAGCTTTAAAATTCTGAAAGCTGAGCTTGCTAAGAGATTCTAGTAGAAGCTCAGAAGAGCAGAATTCTGAGTAAAACACAACTGGGCAAAACAAAGTTCTGAGTGTGTCATTTGGGAACACGCACTCCACGGGTGCTGCCGTCCTCCACACGACCATAAGTATTGTGCTGTGGCAGGAAATTTCTATTCATTTTTCTTATGTCCTAAGACTTGGCAATAGATAGAGATTAAGGAAAGCAGATGAATTAATCTTTCCGAGGAGATTTCAAGGCACCCCAGTGTTGAAACTGTGGAATGGGTACTATCACCAGCTTTTAGCTATAAGTAGAGGTAAATAATTTCAATTTTTTTTTTACGCTCACCAAAGAAAGGAAGAAAGGAAGCTTGTATACTTTAGGAGTCCTACAGAATTATGGCCTCTAAAACTGTAGTCTTGGGCAGCTTGGTTGCAGACAGGTTAGCATTTAAAAGAAGCAAGTGCCTTATATTAAACAAATGTTGCTGATTCCCAGGATGGCTTCACCCTTCACAGGTACAGTTGTCCAAAAGTGAAAGACTTTGCTATGAGAAAAGAGCACATAAGCCAAGTGTGGTGGCGCACGCCTGTAATCCCAGAACTTGGAAGGCTGAGGCAGGAGGATTGGTGTGAGTTCGAGACCAACCCAGGCTACAAAAGTGAGCTCAAGGCCAGCCTGAACTGCATAGTGAGACCCTGCCTCAAAAATAAAAATAAAAAAAGGAGGAAGAGGCGGCCTAGCAGGCCATGCAGTGTGTTGCTAAGAGTATGATGTATGAAACTGAGAGTGAAACTAGATATGCAGTGGAGACCCCATAAAGTTGGAGAATCCATGGTATTTTACATCTGAGGAAATCTCCTGGCAGGGAGGTAAGCTGCTGCAAGAGAAGAGCCCTAAGAGCTGCAATAGGCAGAGATGTAGGAGTGCAACCATCTGAGCACTTTGGAGCATGCATCTTTGCCCCAAGATTTAGAAGATTTAATGTTTTCCCTGCTATCTTTCAATCTTGCTTTAATCCCATTTGGTTTTTTTCTTTTGGGGGTGGGGGAAGGGTCTACAGGGTGTCCAGAGTGTCACTTCTGGATCCAACTTGTACTGATCTGCCTATTTACACCTCCCAAGAGCTGGGATTACAGTCTTGAGCCCCCACACCCGGTCTCAATTGCCCTCTTAGTGTGCCCTGGGGGCAGGACTCACACAGCAGGCCCGGGGATCAAACCCCCAGCCACTGGCTCTCAATCCCATTGGTTTCTCCCTCCCTATTCCTCAGAACTTTTCCCCCATTCCATTGTATGTTGAAAGTGTTTAACTGCCAACATCTCCAGGGTTTCAGAGGTAAGAGTTTGCCTGGTGTCTCAGAGACTTGAGCTTTTCAGCAATGCTGAAACTGTTAAAAGGTTGACTCTCAGAACAATAGTTGAGCTGGGGAGACAGCTCGGTGGTCTAAGTGCTTGCCTGTCAAGAGCAATGACCCAGGTTCTATCCATGCCAAGCAGGCAAGAAAAACAAGGGCCGCTGTTGTGCTCCTGTAATCCCAGCCCTGGGGAAGCTTACACAGGAGGATCACTAGGAGTCCAAGCTGCGTATTGACACGTTTATCAAATAAATAAATATCTAAAGTTTTTTTTTAAATAATTTTTTTAAAAAAGAAAAAAAAGTTTGAGGACTCTTTAGAGACAGACTAAAAGCATTTTGTATACAGACATATGCATGAATCTTTTGGAGGCCAGGTGAGAATGTTATGGTTTGAACTGAGAATGCTCCTCCAAGCCTCATGCACCCATATGCAGGGCTGTTGGAAGAGTATTCAACCATGGGGGCACTATCGTTGAGTTGTCAGGGGTGGTGCTGGTCCAGAGAGGTGGGCCATGGAGAGCATGACCTGCGAGGCTGTGACTCCTTCCCTGGCTCTTCCCCTTTCTCTCTGCTTCCTGACCACTGTGATATAAGCAACTGCCCTTCCTTTTGCCCCTCTCCCAGTCTACTCTGGAATTGACTGACCACACACTGACACCACAAACCAAAATAAACCTCTCCTCCTTTGAGCTGCGCATGCATATTATGTTCCAGTGCTTATAAAATAAGTAAGACACCGCGATTACATCATTCTTGTACTTTCTTTTAAAATTACTTTTATCTGAGAAATATAAATATCAAACTATCTAAATAAAAACCCAACAGTGGAGACCAGATTTAAAATTTAAATGTACTAGCTATTTAACACCTTAAGCATCACTGATTGAATAAGTAAACTAACACCTAATGCATTATTTTTGTAAGAATCAAATGAAACATATTTAAAAACTTAATACATTGCATCTATTTCTTTAATATCACCTTTCTATAATAAAACATAGCCTAACATTAATTCAGTAAACAAATATTTGTTGCAGTGTCTCATAGGAGCAGACAGTTAGAAAACATAATAACCATATAGGCAAAAACTTCCTTTATAGTATGGAACATATACGGAGCAGCAAAACTTGATCAGCACTTGACCTTTAAAACTTACAATTTAATATAGATCAATCTAATGATTGAATAATGGACAATAAATAAGTAAATACAGATGAAGACCCCCAAATTGTGTTCAATGTTATGGGACAGTTGCCACATACAATGGAAAAATGAAGTTACATGTGGAGTAGACTAGAAATCCTCGCTTGAGCTGAGAATTGAAGGCCAAGCTGAGGCAGCGAGGCGATCTTGCTATGTGAAAACAGGCCAGAGAGACAGATCAGTCCTGAGTTCAATCCCTGGTACTAGAAAGAAAGAAAGAAAGAAAGAAAGAAAGAAAGAAAGAAAGAGGAGAGAGAAAAAAGAAAGAGAGGGAAGGAGGGAGGGAAGAAGGAAGGAAGGAAGGAAGGAAGGAAGGAAGGAAGGAAGGAAGGAAGGAAGGAAGGAAGGAGAAAAGAAACAAAATGAAAACTCCAACAGTCAGGAAGAACCGGCATGTTCACAGGATCCTGATGGACTCAGTAAGATAGTGTCAGTATTTTCCTAGCTATGTTTAAGTAAAAAGATGCACTTCTGTTTTCCATAGAGATATGAGCCTATAATGTCTAAAAATCATGGTATGGATACGAAGTCCTCTCCCAATAGCCATGTGATTGTGTTTTGGGACCTGGATAAGGGAAATTTTACAGAGTACCCTTATTCTATCCAATAATCTAATGACATCTGCCCTGTGCATTTTTTAGGGTTGATAAACTATTCGCTGTTCTAATTGAAAGATGCAAATAATTTCTGTGAGTTCAAAGAGGAGCAGAATGCATATATTCATTACATCTGAACAGGAAGTCAGTTCAGTTTCCTATCAGGAATAGACATAGGTCAAACAGGCCTATTTTTACCACCTAAAGACTTGCTTCTACCCTGGTCTCAATTCCCTATGCTTTCATATTTTAGAACTTCAGAAAAAATTACTTCCTAACTTTAGCATAAAGCTCTTTCATAAGTCTCATTTCTAGCAGTTGGCTACCTTATTTATGACTGGCTCTGTAGGAAAATGTTATGAATGGTGCATTATTTATGTATAAGTTAGCCTTATGTATAATCAGCTAATAATTACTATCCCACATATTTTCAAACAGCCAATTCTTTCATAAGAGGAATATATTTAGTAAACTAAATAAAATGAGAAATTTCTGCTTAGTGTTTTTAGTTGCTAAAGGAAGCAAAAAAAATACATTTATTATTTATTGGCTTTTTGGCATAAGAAAAAAATGTAGTTCTTAGGTAGCCTGATACTGAAGAAGGAAACTTTAGTATACCTTACTTATTATTTATAGTGTAGAAGGCAAATTAACTCTAGTTATCTTTTCACATAATTAATAACTATGTAGCCAGGCAGTAGAGACAGCAAAGAGAAAAGAAATATTTTATAAAAAACAATTAAGACAGTGCTTTAAGGAAAAAACAACTCTTATGTGGTACAATATCATTTTTTAAAATATCATTGTACTGTTGAACAAAATCATTGAAGTTGGCATCATAAATATGTAGTATCTCACTGAGCATAATTTTTTTGAATTTTAGAAAAGTATTTCTGAAATGAATACATAACATGAGATTAATAATAGATTGCAAAAGCAACGTCTTTTTTTTTAATACCAGGGATTGAACTCAGGACCTTGTGCTTGCCAGGCAAGTGCTTCTTCTACAGAGTTATCTCCCCAACTCCTCAGCATAATTGCAGAGGTAGTATTTCTTTGTTAATCCTATCTAAAAGGTAGACTTTTATCATTGTCAAGATTTAATAAATATTATGTATTTATTGTTTCTTAATATATGAGTTTTGATTCTAATGCAGATAAGACAGCTAAGCCCAGAAGCAGTGTAACTAATGGAATAACATCCTTTTCGTTATCTTTCACTATTACACACATACCAGGCATCACCATTTCAACACCTCTCTGTGTGTTTTGCCTAAAGTTGTACAGATGGCCTTGTTTTCCTTCTGATTTCTTTCAGTACCTAGAAAGACATCAAAGTTAAAAGCAAAGCACTCTATTACCCTGTCTTCTGATGAAATAAAACAATATAACTGTAACATCAATACACAAGAGGTATTGGATAAAAAGTAATTTGGGGTGGTTGATCTGTTTACTGCCCTACTTTCAAGTACAGTACTTGTTCTTTTAGTCCAGTAATTCTCAACCAGTGAGTTGTGACCCCAACAGAGGTCAAGCAACCAAAACACAGGGGTCGTCTAAAGCCATTCCGAATCATAACTGTAGCAAAATTACAGTTTTGAAGTAGCCACCAAAATTATTTTTTGGTTTGGGTTCACTGCAACATGAGGAACTGTATTGCAGGGTTGTAACATTAGAAAGATTGAGGACCACTGCTCTAGTCTCAAGGCTTGGGTAGCATCAGTTTCAGTCTGCTCAAAATGGACGTTTTGTTGTACAGTTCAAAACTGATTTCTGTAGGGACAGTAATAGGACTCTCTCACCATGACACAATTATGTACTTTTCCTCTTGTCATTATATTAATTAAGAAAACTCAGGTAAGCTATTCTTTGATTGTAGCAACTCTGACCAAAATTTATAACTACTATGATTTTATTTACTTTTCAATTTTTCCCAGAATGACTTTCCCTTTGCTGAATAGGGTTAAACAAATCGTTTAGAAGACACTGGAAAGAATGCCTAGGGATTAGCATCTGTTTCTCTTGAAAGCAAAATTAATTATCCATCTGTGTATTCATAATAAAAATGTTTGTTCTTTACTTGTATGAAACACACTTTGGAATTTCGTACAGAACACTCTGCTACTATCCTTAAGTTTCTGTCTAAAAAAACCCAACATGAATAGTAAATGATTTAGAAAATATTCCTTGGGCTGGATTGAACATCTGATAGACTGAAAATAAAATTAAGTTTCTGTTTAACTCAAAATAGTATTTCTAGTCAGATCCAATTATTCTTTATTATTTTCATCTCAAAATATATATTAACTTCAGGAGTGTTCAGTATGTCTGAATGTCCATTGTCCATATCTAACCTAAAAGACATATATTTTTGTGTTGGAAAATATGTTCTTTAAAACTGCCTAGAATTATAGTTAATGGGAGGTGAATATTTATATTTTAGAATTATGAAAATGTGAAGTATGCTTAAATCATCTAGATTAAGGGTACCTTGTGTATATAATTCAATTCCCCGCAATATTGGTTACTTTTTTGATATATCTAGAGAGAAGAAGGCAACCAAGAAACCCCACAATCATGTTTTCTTTCATTCTTACACTGATTTACATTTATGACTGAATTTTTACCAGTTTAAATATATAATTAATTTGTAGGTCTACTTGTTTCTTGCATGCCCTTTCTGCACCTTTTATATATAATCTTTTAAAAATCTGCAGTTTTACCAGAGAGACAGCTCCATGGCATAAGTGCCTGTCTGGCAAGTGCAAAATCATGAGTTCGAACCCTGGTCCAAAAAAAAAAAAAAAATCTGAAAATTTTGTAAGTCATTGATTTCTTTAGATATTTTTTTATTTTCATTGCTTTTTTCCTTTTAATTAGGGAGATTCTGTTTATCAAAATTTGTTTTTAAAATATGACTTTAGGTAAAGTTATATTCTCACTACAGACCTGGTCATCAGTGTAACGTCAGTTTTCTTCCACCTTTTTTGAAAGTCTGCATCCTGAAGTTTCAAAGGGCTATGGAAGGATTTTATTTCGCTTGTTTTCACAAGCTCCAAAATGGCACCGTCACATGACCCTAGAGTTCTCATTGTTCATATGGAAAGTTCATTACCAGATCATTTATCCCAGATGTATGGAACAGAAAGCCTTACAGAACAAATTAAATAATGCAAAACACATAGTAAGAAGCAACAGGAAAGAAATAAAAAAGATTAACATGCTTAGGATTAATAGGCAGCTTGCACTCAGATGGATAATTAGTTTTACTTTCAAGAGAAACAGATGCTAATCCGTAGGCGTTCTATCCAGGAGCACAAATGCAAAAGCACCATACCACCCGGATCCTAATTCCACAATGTGAATCTTTCTCTCTCTGTCCTGGTCTATCTCTATTGCATATAAACAATTATCAGAGGACTTTTCATGGTATCATCCTTAAAAACTGAAAACTAAGTGATAGAAAGGTTACAGAAATAATAACCATATTTGTATTTGTGTTCATCAAAGGACTTCCCATGGTATTATCCTTCGACTATATGGTAGTCAATCTGTTTTATTTTGTGATTTTGTTTTTGCTTTTAATTTTTTAAATATTCATTTATTTGGTACAGTGTCTTGCTACACAGCTTGGGCTTATAGTGATCCTGCTATCTCAGCCTCCCCAGTGCGGAGAATACAGGGATACGCCACCATGCCCAGTTTCAGTGGCTGGCAAGGCACACCCAGGGTTCTAGGGCCAGCACTCATGAGGTACTAGAGATCAAATTCGAGTTTTTGGGCTTACCAAGCAGGCGCTTAGGCCACCAAGCTATCTCTATAACCTGTTTTGTTGTTGTTGTTGTTGTTTTGCTTTGTTTTGTTTTTGTTTTCATTTTTATTCTAATGAATAGAGAGAACTACTGGGTAACCCAATCTTGTATCCCAGGTATCACTTAGAAAGTAGCAACCTTCTTCTAGTAGAGAGTTCAGCAAATTTTTTCTGTACATCCACATGAATATTTTAGGCTTCAGGCCATGTATGGTGGTGCACACCTGTAATCCCAGCACTTGGGAGGCTGAGGCAGGAGGATCGGTGTAATTTCGAGACCAGCCTGGGCTACAAAAGTGAGCTCAAGGCCAGTCTGAACTGCATAGTGAGACCCTGTCTCAAAAAGAAAAAAAAAAATTTAGGCTTCACAGGGCAAGAAATACAATCAAGGATGTCACTTAAAACTAACATAAGAGAGAGACAGCCCAGTGATCACTGGGTTAGCACACAATACGTAATACAAGAGAGAAGCTTTCATAAAATTTTTTACTCATGACATCAAAAATGTTAAAAAAATGAAACAAAAGAGCAACTTTTAGAATGCCTACTAATAACAAAAATGGCAATGTTTACAGGAGAGCGTTCCCTACTGTCAAAAGCTTTCTGTTCATCTGGTAATACTGAATTGTAACAAGCTTTGAATATTTTACATCTTTCACCTTTTAAAATTTTTTCACACAGATAGGTACCACCAGATACTACAGCTCATCAGCATATGTCTTTAATTGAGCATATTCATAGCTTGGAAGGAATTTATAAAACTATCTTAGATTCTTCCCTTGAAACTTGTCTTTTAATGTCATTACACCATAGCTTAATCATTTCCAGTTGAAGGTTTTGTGGATACTCCCCAAATAAAGCATCACATGAATTCTGAAATAGAGAAATTTCTTGCATCTAGGACTAAAATATGCTCCTCAAACTCAGACCAGAAAAATCTGTCCATTGTAAATCTATGTGAGAATTTCACTTGTTTTGATATTCAGTAGCACAGTAAGTTGCTGCTTAACATTACCTGTGATTTATTATAAAAACTGACTTTAATATAGTGTATATTTCACATATAAACATTATTTTGCTTTGTAATTTTGGATCTAATTTGTTAATAAGCAATACAAAAATCTATGGCATAACCTTTCTCAAAGCCATTCATTGTTCGCTTATGTTGAGAACAACCCTCCTTCCAAAAAACAATCTCAATAAACTTTAACCCACTAAACCATCAAATGTGTGGAACAGGACAAGTATCACTACTGTCTTTCTATTTCTGACAGAAATTTCATACAACTAATGAATTTGAATCTGTAAAAGTTCATGAGTTTCACTGTTAACACGGGCTTAGTAACACATGCTAAATTCAAGGGTTTTTCCTCAGAGAACCTTAATAGTCACAGCTTTAAATAGCTTACCTATTCACAAGTAGGTAAGTTTGTAACATAACTCTTTTTCTAAGCCACCGCTCTCAATCTCATTGCCTCTTGGCTGATTCCACTTCAAGTTGAACTAATTTAGCGTTTTCTTAACTCTGAAAGTTCTTCACTTGTAGTTACCACACAAGTATCCATACAGGCTAATTCTTCATAACTTCAGACTCAGCTTTGACCCTCCAGCAAACAACTGAGAACTACAGTCTTCCACTGCCTGATCAAGAATCAAAGGAAATCATTCAAAATAATTTGCCTTATTTTTAATTGATTCAATACTGTGCCAGCACCTTCAACATGTCAGGCAACAATTCTTACTAAAAGGCTAATAGTCTTTGTTTTTGCTGTATTTATTTTTTTATTTCTTTTAATAAGAAATAATATTGAGACAATTTCAAAACACATTAGTAGTACAGCCACAATAATTGATACAGCGCATACTGTTGTCTTCATAGTAGTTGTTCAGAGTACAAGATGCAGACATGATAACTCTTCTAAACACTATTGGTACAAATATTTCTTCTCATTGAACTAAGAGAAAGTAGTTGTATGCATAGTCCAATATTCCATAATAGTAGTGGGTTATTGGCAGAACTGGCAATGTTGGAAGCTGTTGACTTGAGCCTTTTACAGCTCAGCATACTAATTGGGCTTTACTTTTCATGCCTTGTGGTTAAACTTTTCTGCTGGGTTGAAGAAGTTGAAGCAAGACCTATTTAACAAAACATGTAATTTTTACATCTGACAAGGTCAGTCAAATCCTCTCAGGATTTACCTTGAAACCACATATAGCGTTTTGTAGAGATTTTGTCAGTGTAAAAGGCTAATAGTCTTATGCAAGTTTATTTTCTACATGTTTCAGTTAAGTCTACAAAACACAGGATTTTCAGAGTGAAAACAGCAACTTACTTTTATCTACTTTTGTGAGGGAGTTCTATTGTCATAAGATATCCCATTTTACATTTTCAAACTCTTTTGGCTGTCACATTCTGTCCAATGGGAATACCACATTTGGTCTAAAATGCTGGTGTACACTAAATGTATTTTAAGGACAGCTGCAATGTCCCTGCATATTGAAGACAAGGTCTTGTCATTTAATAAAGCAATCTGCATTCTTTTGTGCCTAAAATATAGCAAAGCCCATTTTCTTTTCTTTTTTTTACATTAATAGGTATGTATTCACAATAAAACAAGAGGTCACAGAAAAAAGTATTTTTCCCCTTGAAACATTGTCAAGTTATAACTGACTCATTATAATTTCATATGCACCAAACAGCAGTGCAAAGCAATGACGGTGCTACAGAACCTCTGCCATAACTGTTCAACCCTGTTATTGGAGGGCAAAAACATCCAAAAAACAGTAAACACGTAAAGGATAGTGATTGCTTGAATAAAACTTTATTTCTACTTACTGAGACTTTAATTTTGCATATTTTCACACTTAAGTATTTGTTGTTCTTTTGATTTTTCACATTAAAGAGGTAAAAAACTCATTTTAAGTCAGGAGCTACATAAGACAGTTGGTTGCCTGAATGTGCCTTGG
This sequence comes from Myocastor coypus, assembly GCA_004027025.1. Taxonomy (NCBI): domain Eukaryota; kingdom Metazoa; phylum Chordata; class Mammalia; order Rodentia; family Myocastoridae; genus Myocastor; species Myocastor coypus. Next base: position 21,690 of record PVJA010007131.1, on the reverse strand, counting down.
AACTAATAGTTCACTAGCCCTGATTTAGGATTTGGTTTTAAGTCTTCTTGCTTAACTTTATTTCCAAGCTATCTAATGTAAATCTTATGGAATGCTGTGTGGTTGTGGAATAGAATATTCTTTATAAGGAGACATTACTTAGTTTCTAGAGTTGTCAAATGCAACAAAAAAAAAAAAAAACATGAAACAAACCTACTTGACATGGACTGTATAACCCAGAAGGTACTGGCAGACTTCAAACTGCCTCACTGTTTTCATTTTTAAAACCAAGCTCATTATGTAACTGTAATTAGAGATCTCAAAAGAGTGATGGGTGTTCCCAAACATTTTTTGTTTTAGTCATTTGGGAAACCCCTGGACAGTATGTCAACAGCAGTCTTTCCACACACAACATTTCCTGCATTTACAGAGCCTTTAAGTTAATGGTCTAGAAGCTTCCCAGTTTTTATTTCTTACCTGTGTTGTTTAGGGCATCAGAGGCAGCCCAGGAAGAACAGGACTGAATGGATCTCCAGGTCTTCGAGGAGCCAAGGGCTCAGCAGGCCTTCCAGGAAGCCCTGGAGCTCTAGGCCCAAAGGTACTTTAGTGCTTTCTTGTGGTGGTTGAGCAGTATTGGCAAACCTTGCTGACCTGAGCACACTATCTAGATAACAGGATTGTGAGATTCACAGCTGTTAATAAAATTTGTCTAATGCCAAAACACTTTATGGAAAAAGGTAAGTGTATGACCTGTATATATCCATTTCCTATGATACTCATAGTGCTTGAAATTTGGTATACACATAACTCATTCATTGAGAGATATTTATACTTCTAAAATTGCTTCAATAAAAATATTATAGAAAAAAATAAAATAAAATTGCTTCAAAGGGACTAGCTCAGGGGTGCAGCATTTGCCTACTATGCAGAAGGTCCTAGGTTTAGTATCTTACATCACAAATGAGTATACATGGGCACCACCATTTCTCTCTGTAACATAGAGGATTTAGGGATTAATGCCTGAAGCTATTTCTTAAATACCTAGGATTAAGACATTAAGGCCCTTATGTTATTACCTCTTAGCCTAATTTTTACTATTCTACTTGTAAAGACTTTTGAGGGGACCAGGGATATAGCTCAGTGCAATAAGTGCCTGCCTGGCAAGCTCAGAGTTCTAAGTTTAATCCCTGGTACCACAAAAAAAAAAAAAAAAAAAAAAAAACCTTTTGAAATCTGTAGCTTATACATGTAAATTGAAAATAACGACCCAGTTCCTTTCTATTTAGAATTTTAGCCTTTTAATAATGTTCCAGGCCGGCCTGATAGCTCAGCAGACTAAAGCACCTGCTTAGGCAGAGAGCCGTGTCAGAGTTTGATCCCTAGTGTGCCTTGCCGGCTCCACCCCTGGGGTGTGCAGAGATGGTGATTGAGACTGAGTGTGATAGTGTGCACCAGTAATCCCACTGCTTGGGAGACTAAAAACAGGAGGATCACTGTGAGTCTGATCTACCTAGTGAGACCTTGTAGACCCTGTATCCCCAGTACTAAATGCATAAAATAGTAATAATAATAATAATAATAATAATAATAATAATAATAATAATGTTTACTCCATGAATTTACTTTTTCACTGAAACCCCAGGCAGCTGATCAATGATCAAACTAGGAAAATTGATAAGAAACATTCCTGTCTTATATGTGTCAACAAAACAGTTTCCATATTTATAAATCTCTGATTTATAAATCCCTGACAGTATAGGTTTGCCTTTAGACAATGAAGATAGTTTGCTGATTTTAAAGATTGAAAAATCAAAATCTAGCTCTGTGTTGCATACAAGAGGCACGCCTACTCCGTAAAGAAACTCGTAGGCCAAAAATAAAAGGATGGAAAATTATATTCCACATGACAAATACGTAAAAGCAAGCAAGGGTAGCTACACTATTCTTGGACACAGTGAACTTCACGCAAAATTGATCAGATGAAACAAAAGTTACTACATGACAGTAAAAGGAATAATTCAACAGGAAGATATTATAATTATAAATAGTGATATCTCAGTTCATGAACTGAATTTGTTCCACAGTTTTGGAAAGGATGGCCATGTTTGCTCTGTATGGGTAGGATAGTCATGTTTGTCATCCAATATAGAGTTTACAGACAAAAACAAAATTAGGACAAACACTTCCATTGTGAATAAAAGTGTTCACTAACAAAAAAGCATTTGTGAACTAGTTATATTGTGTGTGCATCAAATACTGATAATCCAACTTTATAAAATGCTGCCAGGCGTGGTGGTACAAGCCTGTAATCCCAGCACTTGGGAGGCTGAGGCAGGAGGATCAATGTGAGTTTGAGACCAGACTGGGCTACAAAAGTGAGCTCAAGGCCAGCCTGAACTGCACAACAAGACCCTGTCTCAAAAAGACTTAAGTAAATAAATAATAAAACAAATACTACTGGATGCAAAAGGTCAGGTAAACATCAACACAATCACAGCTGAGATGGGGAAGAAAAAAAAATCACAATGGGGGACTTCAATACTCCACCATTACAAACTAGAAAAAAAATCAGCAAAGAAATATTAGGATTGGACAACACCTTAGAACAAATGAACTTAATAGAAATATCTGCTGAATGTCTCATCCAACAATAGAATGCACATTTCTCTCAGCAGCATACAGAACTTTATCCAAAATAGACCACATGCTAGGCCAAAAAGCATGCTTAAATAAATACATGAAGATCAACTAACCTCATACATATTATCAGATCATAGCAGGCTGAAAATCAAAATCAATGCCAAAAGAAAGCACAGAACTTATGGAAACATATGAAGATTAAATAATCCATTCTTGAATAAACAAGAGTAAAAGAAGAAGGTGAGGAACAAACTAAAATTTGCTTAGATTTAAACAATAATGGCAACACAGTATACCAGAATCTATGAAACACAATGACAGCCATTCCAAGAAGGATATTTAAGGGCTAACTAGATGGCTCAGCAGTTCAAAGTGCCTGCTTAGGCAGACACAGGGACCAGGGTTCAATCCCTGGCATGCTGCGCTGGCCCTACCCCCAGGGGTGCACTGAGACTGCAACTGCAGCTGAGACTGGGCATGGTGGCATGTGCCTGTAATCCCAGCATTTGGGAGGCTGAAAACAGGAAAATCATTAGGAGTCCAATCTGTCCAGTGAGACCCTGTAGGCCCTGTACTAAAAACATAAAAAATGATATTTATAGCTGTGAATGCCCATATTAGAAAAAAAAGAAAGAAAGAAAAGAAACAGAGCAATCCCAAACATTTAACATAATGATGTTCATCAAAGTTCTAGAAAAATTAGAACAATCCAGATCCACAACAGGTACGTGAAAAGTTATAAATGTAAGAACAGAAATGAATAAAATTGAAACTCAAAACTCCACTATAATCAGTGACTCAAGTGGCTCTTAGAAAAGATAAGCAGACTAGGCAAAGCCCTAGCCCAGCTTCCCCAAAGGAGACAAGACCCACATCAATTCAATTAGAAATGAAAAACAAGTGAACTCATGTTTGCTGATGAAATGAAAAGGATTATAAGTGCTTTGAAAACCTGAATCCAAAAAATTGAAGACTATGAAAAAAATGGATAGATTTCCAAGCATGTTTGAAACATCAAAATTGGTTAAAGAACATACAATCATCTGCACAGTCTGATAACAGGTAGTGACTATGAGGCAGTAAGAAAAAATTTACCAGTTAAGAAAATCCCATCGCCCAATGGATTCACTGCTAAATTTTACAAGAACTTAAAAGATGAATTAATGGCAATACCGCTCAAACTCTTCTATGAAAACGAAAGAGAAAGAACACCGCCAACCTTTTTCCTTGAAGATAGCATTTCCCTGATACCAAAGCCAGACAAGGACTTAACAAAACAAGAAAACTAAAAACCAGTTTCCTGGAGCCAGTGAGGTAGCTCAGTGGTCTAAAGCACTTGCTTAGGCAAGTTTAGGCAAAGCACAGGGACCACAGTTCGACCCCTGGCACCACATGCTGTGCCAGCCCCTCCTGGGCTGAGACAGCCACACACACACATGCATGCACGCATGCACGCACACATGCATGCACACACACACACACACACACACACACACACACACAGTTTCTTCATCTGTCATATTTGAGAGTGATACAATAAGAAATCATTTTGAGAAAGAGCTTATTGTTTAAGAATGAGCTACTTGGGGTCAACCCACTGGAATCCCCCTTTCTGTCCTTTCAGACAGGAGCTTTTGTTCCCCTAATAAATATATTCTACTCTTAACCTCCATAAAAAATAAATGAAAGAATGAGCTAACTGGAATTAGAAGGCACTTCAGGATCTCTGTGATCACCCTAGCACAGTGACTGGACAAGAGATGGCCATAAATGGCAACTGCCAAGAGGAAGACTAACTGCCAATTCCCTGAGAAATTTATGTATTGGCATGCTCAGATTGTGAACTCAGAAGTGAGAAGTCAGGGCAGCCATGTGGTTTTCTTAGGGGGAGGAGTCTGAAAGGGCTAATATTATGTCCAGCAGACTGACTGACTGCCTCACTTCCCCCTTCCAGCAGAGTTCGGTGGTCTCTTTGCTTTTCATCTCCTACATGGCCAGGGGTACACACCTCAGCTTAGACACACATCACATCTTGCAGTGAATAGACAGAAGGGCTGCTAGAGAAAAGGGTGTGCCTCGCAAGCCATAAAGTTAGAGAGAGCAATGACCTGGGGTACATAGAGGGATGAAAACACTAACCACCACTTGAATCTATACAGGCCTAGGGCAGAAATCACAATGTTGTTGGACCACAACCAGCAGGAAAGATGGGGCAAGACTCAGAATTCACACAGCAAAAGAGTACGTGTGAAAATGAAGTAGGTCATAATTGTGACTCAATATCCACAATCCTCATCTGGTGCATCGCAACACCATAGCTGCTGGAAAGAAACCAACTACACAAACACACAGAAAAAGGGTTTTATTCATTTCTGTTTTTGTTTTGGAGATATGTTTTCTTCTTTTTTATTCTTTTTTTAACTCTTGTTCTTTTCTTTCTTTTTTTTATTTGTCCTTTTCTTATTATTTTTATCTAATTCTATTCTCTCTCTCTCTCTCTCTCTCTCTCTCTCTCTCTCTCTCTCTTTCTCCCTTTTTCTTTTTGTCTTTTTGAGACAGGGTCTCGCTATGCAGCTCAGATTGGCCTTGAGCTCGCTTTTGTAGCCCAGGCTGGTCTTGAACTCACATGGTTCCTGCTGCCTCAGCCTTCCAAGTGCTGGGATTATAGGCATGCACCACCATGCCCAGCTTGTTCTCTCTTTTTTTGGTTTTTTTTTTTTCTTGCTGTTGCTTGTTTGTTTGTTTGCTTGTTTGGATGCACTTTGCTTTTTAAAACATGTGGAATGCTTCACAAATTAGCGTGTCATCTTTGCATAGGGGCCATTCTATTCTCTGTATCATTCCAATTTTACTATATGTGCTGCCAGAGTGAGCACTTTAGTTGAGTTTTGTTTTTGTCTTTTTTTTGGCACTTTTAGTTTTAAAACATATTTTTATCACATTTTTCCCTTCCCTTATATCTTTATATTCTTTGTTTTTTAAACTTTATTTTTTTCATTTTTTCCTCCTTTATTACTATCGTCTTTGTTTTTGTTTCTGTTTTTTTGTCTTTTTGAGACAGGGTCTTGCTATACAGTTCAGGCTGGCCTTGAGCTCACTTTTGTAGCCCAGGCTGGTCTTGAACTCGCACTGATCCTCCTGCCTCAGCCTCCCAAGTGCTGGGATTACAGGCATGCACCACCATGCCTGGCTCCCTTTATTACTATTGTTAAGTTGTCTTTTTAGCTATCTAATTGACTGTATGCTATTATTGTTGAATTCCTTTCCATTGTAAATGGTAGTATAGTTATAGCTTTTAGTACCCATTTGTTTTTGTCAGTATTTAATTTGCAGTTGAATGTAACTTATCATTACAAATTTCTTGTTATTGTCAAAACAGTATAGTTGTACCTGTCATTGGTTACGACAATATGTGAATACCTGGTTAGTTTTTCCTCTACTATCTCTGATTGTTGATTTCCATTGTTAACGGTAGCATAGTTTTTACTTTTAATTGGTTGATTGCATGCCAATATCTGGTTTGCCTTTTTCTTATCAACATTACTGTGAAATGGCATTGCTGGGAAAAATACTAAGACAAGGACTTCATATATCATATGATGGACTTAAAAGGGAACTAAACACTAAAACCTAATCAAACCAAGGTCACCACATGGTGATAGAATATAATTAAAGAAATCTCCAAAATAGTTACAGTTTCACTACCCTACTGCTCTTCAACCCACAGCACAACAATAAAAGAAACATGACAAAAGAAGGCAACAAAATGTCCACAAATCTCTCACCTCTTCAAAAGAAGAAGCTATAGACAAAGGGCTAAAAATAATATTCAAACTTTTTAGAGAAAACACATACAATGTCTATTAAGCTCAAAGAGAAATTGCTTAACGAGATATAAGATTCTATCAATAAAATATTTGAGAGGTTCAAGAAAGCAAGAAATGATAAACTAATTAAGTTAAACAAGACGATATCAAACACAAATGAACAATTCAGAGAAGAATTTAAAAGTATAAGAAAAGCCAGGCTCTATCATAAGAAAAATTCAATCAATAAAAATTCAATTCAATGGAAATTTATGGTAGTAGACTGAACAATGCAATAATAGAGTGTCAGAGTTAGAAGACAAAGGGGATGTAGATCAAAACTTAATCAAACCCCCAATGACAAGATGCTCCATCTGCAAGCTGTATTCAACAGTTGTTAGATGACTCAAGAGAAAAAGCGAACCTGAGATTTATAGGAATACAGGAAAAATTAAAAGAAAACTGACAAGCTGTCCAAATTTCACTGAAATCGTAACAGAAAACTTTCCAAATTTAGGGAAAGAATATAATAACAGGTAGAAGAAGCAAAGAGAACTCAAAATAGCTGTATCCAGAAAACAATCGATCCACAATGCTCCACAATCAAAATTCCAGAAGCTGAAATAAAGCAGAGCACATTAAAAGCTGTTAGAGAAAAACAACAAGTATAGGTAAGACCATCAAAATAATTGTGGGGTTTTTCAGAACAAATCTTAAAAACCAAGAGAACTAAAAAGAAATTTTTCCAATCCTGAATAGAAAACAACTGTCAACTCATATTCTTCTTTAATCTAGAAGAATTAGCCCTCAAAATTGTCAAAGGCTTTCTGAGCCAAAGATATCCTAAAGAAATACATAACCATCATACCAACCTTGCAAAAAATATTTAAAGGAATCCTCAATAGAGGAAGGGAAGCCACTGGCATCAAAAAAGCCCAAAAGAACATATACCTTTAGCTGGGAGAGTAAGAAAAAAGGAAAAAAATTAAAGGAAAGGAAATATCACTGAATTTATAGTACAATCACAAGTTTCTTCTTCTTCTTCTTCTTCTTCTTCTTCTTCTTCTTCTTCTTCTTCTTCTTCTTCTTCTTCTTCTTCTTCTTTGTCTTCATCTTCCTCCTCCTCCTCCTCTTTCTTCTTTCTTCCCCTTCTCCTCCTCTTCTTTCTCCTCTTTTTCCTTCTTCTCCTTTTTCTTTTTTTCCTTTCTCCTCCTCCTCATCCTCATTCTCCTTCTCCTTCTCTTCCTTATCCTCCTTCTCTTCCTCCTCCTCCTTTTTCTCCTTTCTCTCCTTTTTCTTCTTTTTTTGAGACAAGATTTTCCATGCAGTTTGAGCAGGCCTTGTGCTCACTTTTGTAGCCCCCCAGGCTGGTCTTGAACTTGCAGAGACCCTCCTGGTTCAACTTCACAAGTGCTGGGATTACAAATGTGCACCACCTCACCTGGTTCCAGGGCCTCATGGTGGCACCTACATCCAGGGCCAAGATCCCATGGCATGTGGGTCTCAGAATCAAATTCAGGTCCTCATGCTTTCCAGGTAGTGCTTATGCCTCTGATCTATCTCTAACCCCAATCACAGGTCTCAATAAATATTTTGCAACTCAACTCCCCAGTCAAAACACACAGACTGGCAGATAAGATTTTTTAAAATGTAACCATGTATTGCTTACAGGGGACACATTACTTCCAAAAGAAATACATAGACTGAAAGTGAAAGAGTAGAAAATGTTACTCCATTCCGCCAAAGATCAATCATAACAGAAGTAGATATCTAAATTTCAGACACAGCAGATAGCAAGCCAGGTATCAAGAAGAGCTAAAGATGGCCAGTACATGCTGGTAAGGGGAATCATTCAACAGGAAAAAATAAATAACACATGACGTACCCATTAATGAATGAATATATTAAAGAAAATACAGTATAAATGTACCATGGGAGTACTACTCAGCCATTAAGAAGGATAAATGAGTCATTAGTAAGAAAATGGGTAGTTGTCCAGATCATAATGTTAAATGAAATAATGTAATCACAAATAAAGTTAAATATTGTAGTTTTTCTTTTTTTATCTTTTTGAGACAGGGTCTTGCTATACAGTTCAGGCTGGCCTTGAGCTCACTTTTGCAGCCCAAGCTGGTCTTGAACACACACCAATCCTCCTGCCTCAGCCTCTCAAGTGCTGGGATTACAGGGGTGCACCACCATACCCGGCTAAATATTGTAGTTTTTCTAAGAAACTCAAAAATAACTTAAAGAGCAAAATAAAGACCATGTTGAAACAGGAAGGTGGTCTCTGGAGTTTGAAAGGGGATCTGGGGAAGAATGGAAAAATAGATTAGGAGGAAAGAGAAATAAAAGGGAGCAAGATGTTATATCATATATGTAAAGGTGTAATTAGTATGTATTCTTAAAATGCTGAAATTTGAGGGCAGTAGCAGGACTGAACTTGCGTTTTCCAGGCAGATACTTATGCCACGGAGCTATCTCCCTAGCCCTTTAAAATGTACTCAAAAACATTGTAAGCAAGTGTAAGTACTGAGATCAAGATCGCCTTGCTTTTTTTTCTTTTTCTTTTTTTTTTTTTTTTTTTAATGTTCGTAGGGTGAACAAGGACTTGCTGGTCAACCTGGAATTCAAGGTAAAAGAGGTCACCCAGGAGCACAGGGCAATCAAGGACCACATGGAGAGCCTGGCCTGAAAGGACAGCCTGTATGTTCCAACTCACAAACTCACCAAGTTCTTTACAGAACCAACCACCAGGGCACAGTAACGATCCTCATGCTTATTTACATTGCAGGGAGACCATGGAGATCAAGGTTTGACAGGCTTCCAAGGATTTCCAGGCCCCAAAGTATGTATATACATATTTTGCTACTCATGTAGCTGTCTAGGAAAAAAAGATGTTGAAATATTAACGTGTAGTCTCTGATTTGAACTTTTATTTTTTATTTGTAAAATGTCAGTAGGTACAGTCATATGTTTGATTTTTGAAAACTCTTAATTTTAAAATACATGTAATTGTACATTTTTCTAGCAATTTTATTGTGTGGTTTTATTCTGTTTCCATTACAAGAACAAATTGTGAAGAATCAATTTTTGAAAGATTGGAATGAGATTATTTTGTCTTGACTTTTGCTATTGTTTCTTGCTCTACATCCAGGGTCCTGAGGGGGATACCGGCTTTGTTGGAATATCAGGTCCTAAAGGTCCTCTTGGGCAGAGAGTAAGTGGGAAGGCATTCTGTCTACCCTGAAACTAGGCTTCTTTGCTCATTACAGGACTCACAAGCGCTCCAATTAGTATACTCTAAAGAAATACTTTAATAAAATTACTTTTGAAATTGAAACTAATCATAGTTCAACCTTTGCAGTTCATAAATTAGCTTGAGAAAGATACCCTACATACTGACTACCCATAGTTCTGAGATCTTACTTTAAAAAAAATAGAATTACTGTGAAGACTGGACAATACATTAACTTACATGAGGAGCAAAACCATATAGCAGTTTCATTTCATAAGCATTAGCATAACCAGAGGTGGCTCTCATGTACTGCTTGAGGAAGCTTGCCTATGACCACAATTTGAGAAATATTTCTAATAGTTATATTTTCCAAGTGCAAGGGAAGGTATACCAAGACAGTGGTGAGAGTTGCTTAAAGAGTTTCAAAAGTCAAGATCTTAAGAACTCAGCAGTTTAGTACCTATATTTACAAACTATAGGAATATAAATAGACCAACAGAAAGTACCGGTTCGGTTTGATTTGGTTTGGTGTAGTGTGGTGTGGGTTTAGTTTTTCTTCTAGTTTTTTTTTTAATTTTTATTTGGTACAAAGACTCACTACACAACTGAAACTCGTAGTAATCCTATCGCAGCTTCCCAACACTGGGATTACAGGCTTGCACCACCACGCCAGGTTTCAGTGGGCAGCATGGCTCATTCAGTTCCAGGGTTGCATGGCATGTGGTACCTGGCATCAAACTCAGGTCCTTGCATTTGCCAGGCAGGCACTTAGACCACTAAAACATTTGCCCAGCTCTTTATGTTTTAGTTTGTTTAATTAATTTATCAATTTTTGCAATGACAGTGACTGAAGTTTATTTTTTTATTTTTTTTTAAATAGTACAAATTAGAATTAAAACAGAGGGCCAGCGAGATAGCTCAGCAGACTAAGCACCAGCTTAGGCAAGTGCAGGGACTGGGGTTCCATCCCTGGCACCACATGCTACCCTGGCCCTACCCTCAGGCATGCTGAGCTGGCCACTGAGTCTGGGCATGGAAGCGCACACCTGCAATCCCAGACATGGGAAGACTGAAAACACAAGAATCGCTATGAGTCTCAGCTGTGTTGTAAGACCCTGTAGCAAATACATGAAAAAATAAATAAATAAATCAGAAAAAAATTACAAGTGATGCCGGGCGTGGGGGCGCACGCCTGTAATCCCAGCACTCGGGAGGCTGAGGCAGGAGGATTGGTGCAAGTTCGAGACCAGCCTGGGCTACAAAAGTGAGCTCACGGCCAGCCTCAACTGCATAGCGAGACCCTGTCTCAAAAAGACAAAAAAAAGAAAAAGATTACAAGTGATACAGAATTTCACTTAACAGAGTAATTCGACACAGTATTTGTTGTGACAGTGTTGTCTTCCAACCAGTTATACTTTAAGCTCTTAAATTTTATTTTTTATTTTTTTCAAAACCAATCAGTTATCATATTACTAAACATATGCATGTAAAATTAGAAGAAAAGAAAAACAAAGAAATGTATAAGAAACTAAGAAGAGAAAAGGTACAAACAATTGACAAAAAAGAAGAAATAAACCAAGCATTAACTGCTCCTTTCCTTAGACCAGCAGAAATGCACAGTGCCGTTGTCCAAACCTTCCTGCTTACATACATAGATAGATCTCTTTCCCCACTCCCTCTCCTATCCTTCTCAACTCAGTAACTCTTTCCTTTTGAACAGGTTCATTCCCTTTTCTCAGTATCTGTTGTACCCTTCAGATTCCATTTTTCTCTTTCCAGTTATCACACTAAGGAGACAATATACACTTGTACAAGCAAGTCTGACTTATTTCGCTTAGAAGTATGTTCTCTAGTTGCATCCATTTACCAACAAAAGATTCAGATTTATCCTGTTTTATAGCTGAATAATACTCTATTGTGTAAAAAATACTACAACTTCTTTATAGATTCTTCAGTAAATGGTTTGTTTCCAGGACCTAGCTATGACAGATTGTGCTACTATACACGTTGGAGCTCATATGTCACTGTGACATGCAGTTTTCAGTTCTTCGGGAAAATTATCAAGGAAGGGAATAGCTAGCTTGAATGGGATTGCCAATTCTAGTTCTTGAAGGAATCCCCACACTGATTTCCATATTGGTTGTAGCAATCTGCTCTCCCATCAACAGGGCAGAAAGGTTCCTTTTTCTCCACAGCTTCTCCAACACTTGTTATTTGCTGACTTCTTGATGTTAGCCATTCTTTCTGGGGTGAGATGGAATCTCTTTGTTATTTTCATTTGTATTTTTCAAATGGCCAATCCTTCACCTGAAAGTAAAGTACCATAAAGTTACTGTGATGAAATCAGCTTGGTACTGGCATAGAGGTAGACCCAAGGATTCATGGAACAGATTAGAAGATGCAGACACAACTGCAAACACATTCAGACACCTTCTCTTTCATAAGGAGCCAAACATGCTCACTAAAAGGATAGTCTTTTTTTTTTTTTTTTTTTTTTTTTTTTTTTTTTTTTTTTTGTCTTTTTGAGACAGGGTCTTGCTATACAGTTGAGGCTGGTCCTGAGCTCACTTTTGTAGCCCGGGCTGGTCTCGAACTCGTACCAATCCTCCTGCCTCAGCCTCCCGAGTGCTGGGATTACAGGCGTGAGCCACCACGCCCGGCTTTAAGGATAGTCTTTTTTTAATAAACAGTGCTGGAAAAAAAACTGGCTTTTCCTATGCTAAAGGCTAACACTAGACCCATGCCTATCACCATGCACAAAGCTATAATCAAAATCAATCCGATTTGAATATTAAAACAGGAATATGAAATCTTCTGGATGTAAGTAGAAATTTTAATATCATGGGGTAGGTAGAGAGTTCATGAACAGAAGCCAGACTGCACAGGGAATACCTCAAATAATCAACAACTAGAATCTCATCTTTTTTGAAAGTTTCTGTACTTCAAAACAAATCTCCAACAGAGTAAAAGGAAAACCCACAAACTTAAAAAGAATGTATTATAGTCAAATTTTCCTCCATCAAAGGCCTATCTAGAACATATAAAGAATTTTAAAAAATCAAATCCCCCAAATTCAAAAACTTACTCCAAAAATGGACATCTGAGATGAACAGACACTTCTCAGAGGAAGAAATATAAGTGCCAAGTAAATATTCGTTTTAATTTTAATCACAGTATTCTAATTGATAAGATGATCTATTAAACTGAAATTTTAAAAAATAGGTCAAAAAAAATGATTTGGCTGTGGTAATTGTACCTGCATGACTAACAGCAGCTGCCAAGGTGAATGTAGAGAGAACAGAAAGAAAATAGGATGGAGTTCTGTTTTTTGTTTTTGTCTTTTTGTATTCACTTTAATGAGGGGAAAAAAAAGATAAAATAGCCATGAAATACTTTCAAAACAAGTTGGTAGGATGGCTACAATAACTAATACCATGTATATTGTCGTCCTTATAGTAGTTATTCAGAGGATAAGATAAAGACCTGATATCTTGTCTAAACAATATTAGTGCAAACTTTTGTTCTCAATGGACTAAGACAAAGTAGCTATATATCTATCTTAACTCTATTGTGGATGGATAGATGCATAGATAGATAGATAGATAGATAGATAGATAGATAGATAGATAGATAGATATTTCTTTTTAAAGTTTCTAATAGTGGGAGAAAATATACTATGTCTTATAAATAGATTGTAAGTCAATGATACAGTATGAATCATAAAAAGTATAATTAAACAATGTTTTTAGAAAATTAATTAAATATTAATTAATTCAAAACCAGATGGAGAAAGCAATCTTGAAGAGCTTGATAGCTGAAAACCATTATCTTGCACAAAATATTATAAAGAATTTTATTTTTAAAATGCTACACTCTTTCCATAACTTTCACAGTAGATTCTTCTCAGTAATTCAAAAAAATCTCTTTTTTATTTAAAGAACCCTCTTAGTCTATGGAAAGAGCAGATAATTATATTTTGTCTCCTTTTTTCAACTGTTTGTCCTTTTTCTCTTCTTAATTTTTTACATACTTCTTTTTTTTTTCTTTCTTCTTCCAAGTCTGCATGTAAGTATCCAGGAATATGAATAACTGGTTGGAAAACAATACTATGTATTATAGCAAACACTGTGAAACTCTTGTTACTTTGTTACGTGAAGTTCTCTATCATTTATAATTTTTGCTATTTTGTACTCTTTTTAAAAAACAAATAAGAACTCCTCAGCACTGTTTCAGGCATAAATTATTATTTTCATTATTGCTGAGCAATCAAGGAAATGGCACATTTACAGAAAGTCCAATTCTTGATTATTTGCAGTTAGTTTATATACGAATAGGCTATTCTATAATAAATACTGCTCTATACTCTTAGTTATATTAAATTCCTACACTAATTAGATCCGTTCATTCTAGCTTGGGTTCTCAGTTAACTTCATCATGTCTTGACTTTACCAAAGTAGAAGTAGCTATTAGCCTAGCATCTGTCCTAAGCAGGGTCTCATGAAGTGCTGATTCTCTGTGGGCCACAATCTGAGTCTACGTCCCTTTGAAGTTCTAGACATCACCATCTTACTAATAGTAAGATTTGGATAACTAGCTCGCCATTACTGCATTGAACACAGATATTTGTTTATTGAGTGATTATGGAAGTCAAGTGAAAGATACGGCATGTTAATATTTAGTAAACCACTATCACGTACTAGGTACTGATGTTCAGTTTATGTTCCTTATTTCACTAGACACTCATAAAAATCCTGTGAAAGATACTATCGCTCCCGCTTTTTAAGTATGAAAACTAAATCTCAGAAAGATAATTTATCCAACACTATAAATAATAAAGTAGAGAAATCATTTGAATATATATCTGGTTTATTAAATCACATTAGAGGTTTGCTTGCTAATTACACAACTGGTTTGTAGGATGGATACAAAGTGAGCTAGTACCTAGTTCCTACCCCAAAATCAATATATACTTAATTAAATAAAATTATTTGAACCAAAAGGCATGAATTTTTCACCATTTCAAAGACTCAATTAGCTGATACCAACCATTAAATTCATGACATCAACATCTTTTGAACAAATTTAGATAAATGTAGATAGTTGTTTACTCTTTTGATCTACTTTTCTGTAGAGGCAAGGTATACCAGTCTATTCTTTTCATAAATCATTATTTCAGAGAGTTGCGTTTACTTGTTTTATTAGGTTAAAGCTTTCTTGATTTTTTTAAATGATAGCTAGACAAAAGTGACATTTGAATAGGTTAAGAAAACAACTCTCTTCACTGCAGACCTTTCAAATTCAGATATCCCATGTACAAATTATCAATTACAGTCTGTTTTTGTGTTTTAAAGTAATTCCTTTAGAATTGGACTATTAAGTAAAGCTAACAGTGGATGGACCTCATGACATTATATTTCAAGTAATCTATCCCTACAGCATCTGTACAGAAAATTATTGAAAAATGTATTTGCTATTCTAATAGTTTACAGAAAAGGTTTCATTTTTTACATATTATCACAATGATTCATTGCCCTTATCACATAAACAACGCAATTCTGATTTATATTTGTTATAAATTTACAAATATATAAAATATTATATATGTAAAAGATTATTATTTGTATCACATAATGTGAATCAAAATAGCTATGGTTTACATTAATACTTTAAGATTTTATATAAAACTGTAATTATTTGCATGTGGCTTTACCATTGCAAGAAAATTCTCTAGGGTTTTTCTGATTATTCTCACATGAGCCTTATTATCTTTCTTTAACCCCAACAGGGAAACCGTGGCCCTCTTGGCAGAGAAGGTATAATAGGCCCAACAGGTAGAACTGTAAGTTTGTCAAAATATAGATCTTTTTCCTTTTTTATATGCCTTTTCCTTACTGCTATTTCTAGGATAATCTTCCAATAATCAGTTTGGGTAGAGGGGAAAAAAGGCAAAAATAAGCATATATTTTTCTTCTTGAAGGTCACTCTTGAGAACTGAAGGTTTACATATGTAATGGCAGTCTGAAGAGTCAGGAAGCTGAGAAAGCAGAAGTGGGTTGGGCAGAGGGGAGCATCATTAAGCACAGACACCATAACCAAGGCAATAAGCCTGGGTCATTTTCCAAAGAGAGAGCACAGATAACAGAGGAGGCGCAGATCACTAAGGTTTGAGTATTTGAACATGACCTCTGCAAGAGAAAAGTGATAGTTCATCAGAACAGAAGGGAAAAAAAGACAGTGTGGTGTTGTATAGGTGAGCTTTCAAGAGTAGTTAGTGGTGATCCATGAGAGACTTAAGTTGTAATACAAGATGGGTACAGATGATAGGAAAGAAAGAAATGGATTAAAATATTCAATAACTTTTTCTCAAATTTTCTTTCTCATCTCCATGGATTTGGTTTTATTTTGTGCTTCTTTCTCTAACATTTCTCAAATTCATATAGCAAAACTCTGGAATAAATACTATGTCATTTTTTAATAGATGAAGAAATGAATGAGATTTATAGAGATTTACCTAAGTATTGAAAGTGATAGACAGTGAATTCCACAACTGATATTTCTTACTTCAAGACCAGGTTGTTTCCATCCATTCAAGCTATTTCTGAACAGGAAATTGAGGCAACATATTGCCAGTGACTTAAAATATTTGGCTATGATGTGAAACAAATAAGACAGTTACTGGGAAGGTGGTTATGGGAAAGCTTTTGTAATTCTGATAGTAGTGTACTAAGGAACACATTAGAAAGTGTGAAATTGAAACTTGGAGAGGGAAAATTCATTCCCATCAGAGAATTAATACTTTGAATGAAGTATTATAATATAGACTTAAAAAATAAAAATGGACTTAAGCATAAATATTATCTTTGATAATGGCAGTCACCATCAAAATTACTAGGTTTTTTTATTAAATAGTGAAAATGTGCCACCCTGCTTTCTCTTCCAATATTTGCTACCCAGAAATATGAAGATTGTAAGTGGGAGAGTTCTCATATTTCAGTGGGTGGTTCTTCAGCAAGCTAAAGAGCACATATTGTTCTGATTATGGAATGATTGTTCTCCTCTGTCAAAAATGTGAAATATTAATTGGTCAGGAAAATGTGATAAAGAAATGTCTGAATTAGAATATCTCACTGTGTTTTGTCTATAGATAATTCTCAGAGGGCCTTATAACAGTTTGCACATCAAATTTTTCCCATATTCCATTTTTTCCATTCTAAGATGAAAAGTTCATTATGAAAAGATTAAACATTTGAGAATGGTAAAAATTCCGAAAAAAGAAACAGTAATAGAACTGAGGATTTTGCATTTCCAAATAAGAAAACAATGTACTCTAAAGTTACTATAACTGCAATTATACACAGAATGAAATTATATGATATAAAAATACTAGTCAGATAAGTATAATGAACTACAGCTTAATATGAGATGTAGCATAGAGGAAAATTGTAAGTCAGTATGATTTTGGCTGCAAGTAATAGGAAATTTAGTGATCCCGTTAATGTGGTCCAAATTAGGTTCTTTCCATATCTCTATTCTGCTGTCCTGAATTCAGCTTTGTTTTTAAGTGAAAGGACTTATAACAATGATGGCGGGCCTTCTAGAGCTTTCAATGACAGCAAAACAGTCGGCTGAAGCATACCCGTCCTCATGTTGCATCACCTTGAGGATCCCATTTGGATGCTGCGCATTGCTAGCACCTAAGCAAGGGGCATTCGACCACGTGGCTCTAGTGAGAGTGGGGGAGGGGCCCAGAATCACTTTGCACACCACTACTGCTGTAAGAAATTGGAGCCTGGTTTCATCAGTACTTTTTAAATCCTAGGTTAACTTTTAAAGACTTTCATGTAAAACACTAAAAAGAATGTTAGAAAAATAACCTAGAAAACTAAAGTGCAACTTAAATTTAAGTTAAATGAAAGATAAATAGTATCCTTTTATCAAAAAATATATAATTTCCATGAGAATTAAGATAAAAACATTAATGAGAGCTCACAAAGCAGCAAGTCCCCCCAAGAAGAGCAGAAACTTTTCACTGCGTGTGGGACATTCAACAGAATAGATGACATTTCAGGTGTGAAGCAAAGGGACCAAATTTACAAGAGCTGAAGTCACACAAGGTATATTCTCTGACCAAAATGGAATCAAACTAAAAACCAAAAACAGATAAAAAGAAAATCTCCAAATACCTTTAAAATTAAATCACACATTTCTAAATAATCCCAGGATCAAAGAAGTCCCGAGGGAAGTTAGAAAATATTTTCAACTGAGTAAAAACATACAACTCAAAATGTGCCGGATGCAGCTCAGAAAGGAGAATAAGAAGAAAAGAGGAAAGAGAAAACCAGCTGAGAAGCAGGATTTTCAAAGGTTCAGGGAAACAAATACTGAAATTTAACCTTAATTTACGGTTTCCTTTCTCAGTTTTTCTGTAGATGATTGTCAGATCAGAAGAAATGAAGGAATAATTTGTAATCTTAATCTCATTTTAAGGTAGAATTAGAGATAGTAAAGCAGAAGCACCATGAACCAAGAGGTTATTTTTGGTTCACTTTGCTTTATTTATGAAAAGAAAATAAAAATGTATATAAAATTAACAAAACAGATCTGTCGATGTAGCTCAGTGGCACAGCACCTCCCTCAAAAGTGCAAGGTCCTGAGTTTGATTCTTGGTATAAAAGAAGAAACAAATCTTAAGGTTTGCTAGACAAAAAGTAAAATTCTAAAATGTCACATTTTTTAGTACCATACCCATTACATTCAATACATAACTATCAGTGATTCTAAACCAGTATTGTTTTTCCCCCTTGCAGGGCCCTAGAGGTGAAAAAGGTCTCCAAGGAGAAACAGTAAGTTTAACCAGATTGGTGACTGTAGTGTCCCTTGTCACTAGGTGATAAACCAGGGGAAAATGAGAATTGTTACACTTATGTGTTATTTTGTCTTCAATGGTTGTGATAAAAATAAAATTGTACTTCTCAGGGACAATTAACCTGTGTGGTATACGCCAGTGAAATCCGGTAATCCCTTAAGAACATTTAAGAACTTGCCCAGGTCACTGTGTGAAAATGGTGCTGGCCTTGTCGGGCACCAATAGAGGAGATGACTGTCTTCCCTAGCAGCAGAACAAGAGCACAGCCAAGGAGCCTTAGGCGCCTATCCAACACCCAGGCAGAACTGACTGGGGCTGCAAAGTGCAAGCAAATGGTGTTTCTCAGCCAATCAGAAACAAAGATAAAATAACAACTAACTCTAGCATATCCTAGTGATAAGAAAGGAAAAGTGAAGAAGGGAAGCTAGCTGATTTCCCACACCTCTCTCGCTCTGCATGCTTCCATATAATGGAAGCTCCATGTAGCTCCATGTAATGCAACTAATTGGGATTAGAATATTTCATCTATGGCAATGCCCCACAAGCATTTCATGAGGAAGAGCAAAAGCTGAGTGGCTGTGATGAATTACAGGCTCAATGGATTATGACTACTGTCTTACATTGTACTAACAGAAATACAGCCTCCAGAATAAAGCAAGAGAAGCAGGCAAAGCTAAGCCCATCCATTCAGAGGAGGACTCACAAAGTGATCAGGGAGCCAGCTCCTGGAAAGACCTTTGGAAATATCCAGCATACTTCAGAATTGGCTTCTGCTAGACTCTAGACGAATCACACCCCAGTCCTTGTGTTCTGTCCTTGCTTTTCAGTTTGACACCTATTTTTTTCTAACCCCTTCCAAATCCCTCTGGTGCTGCTCTAACAGTTTCAAACTTAAAAAGTCATTTGCTCAGGGTGGATTTGCAGATCTCTTGAATACTCCCATCGCTGCTCATAATTCTTAGCACCAGGGACCTAGTACAATGCCTGGTGCCTATGCTTTTAAAGAACCTCATCAGATAGACATTCCCTCCTTAACCCACATCTAATAGCAATATCCTCCTATCTCTTTCTTTTTTACCTGGCATATTAAATATGTAGTTAGTTTCTTACTGTCTTAGTTACTTTTCTCTCATTGCTGGGACAAATACCTGACACCCAAAATGAAGGAAGGAAAGGTTTATTTAGCTCACAGTTACTGGAGGTTTCAGCCCATACTCCGCTGGATCCAAGACAGAGGCCAGCAGTTCATGGCGACGGAACAGTGAAATGGCAACAGAGGCAACAGAACGGGAGGACCAGAGAGCAAACCCCTAGTCTGTCTCTCTGTCTCTAAGTTACATCAGGCTCTCTGCCTTAGCCTACCCGCCTCAGGCCACACCTATAATTCCTAACATTATTCAGACCGATAATCTCATCAGTGCTAAAACACATAATCCCGGTGACTCATGAGTCAAGTCTCAATCTACAGAAGTCCCTGCCCCATGATTGAATGAGGCTTTGGGGAGACAACTAGACATAAACCATAACACTTACTATGTCTCCCCTCAGTAGGATGTAGGCCCCTTGGTACAAACATTTAAGCTGTTGCGTTTGGTTTAGTGTTGTGTCCACCTGTCTTACACTTGGCATTCAAACATATTTAATGAATTCTTGGTAACTGAATTAGGGAAGGTTTGGGGTTACAGGCCTGACTGTAGTCTTCTAATGTTTTAAGAGAATAAATGTTAGTTAAATAAATCTAAAATATTTGAAAAAATTTCACTAAACCAAATAATAGAAATTCGACAATGTTATATTGCATATTGTTACCTCCAAATTCATGTTTATTTTACCAGATATAAGCATGCAAAATTGGTCAAAAAAAAAAAAACTAAAAAGAAAAGAAATTTAAGCAGTAATTGTTACTTTTAATAGACCAGCAGACATCAGCAGTACAATTATTGAAGCTCTCCTGTGTATATACATATGTATTTTCTCTTCCCTCGTTCTTTCTCTCCTTTCCCTCATCCCAGTTGTTCCTTCCCTTTGGACAGATTCTTTCCCTTTTCCCATATTGACTATACATCTTGGATTTTATTTACTCTTTCAGGTTCTTACACTAGGAAGACAATACAGTGTTTATACATGCGAGTCTGATTTATTTCACTTACGATATGGTTTCTAGTTGTATCCAGTTCCCTACAAAAGCTTCAAGTTGATCTTTTTTATAGCTGAGTAATATTCCCTTATATAAAATCACATCTTTTTTATCCATTCCTTGACTGATGGGCATTTGGTTTGTTTCCAAGATACAGCTATGACAAACTATGCTGCTATAAACATGAATGCACATATATTATTGTAATATGTTTTCAGTTCTGGAAAAATACCCAGGAGAGGAATAGTTGGTTTGAATGGGAACTGCAATCCAATCCTAGTTTTTTGAGAAAACTCCAAACTGATTTCGATCTTGGTTGTACCAGTCTACACTTCCACAAACAGTGGAGAAGGATTCTGTTTGCCCTACAACCCCTCCAGTATTTGTTGTTGGCTGACTTTTTGATGAAAGTCTTTCTTTTTGATGATAGTCTTTCTGGAATGAAATGGAGTCTCAGTGTTGTTTTAATTTGCACTTCCCAAATGACCAATGATGCTGAACATTTTTTCATACATTTATTTTTTCCCAGGGTCAGAACAATTTTATTGAAAAAGTTATATTCAGTCTTTTTGTCATAGATTTAATTTTATTTTAAAGAGTAAAACTAGCAGAAACAAAGATAGAAAAACAGTAACAAGAGTGCATATAGTACAGAATTTCAGAACAAGAAAAATTTAAAAATGGTTGTATTACATACTTTCATCATCAAATCTGTTTAGATTAATAGATATAGGTATGTGAGATTGGTCAAACAATTATACATTACCACTCAATAAAAATTTATTTTTTTAACTCTTTCAAATGTATTTTGTATTTAAATCACTCTTTTTAAAAAAATTATAAGCCGGGCGTGGTGGCTTATATATATGTATATACACAGGAGAGCTTCGATAATTGTACTGCCTGTAATCCCAGCACTTGGGAGGATGAGGCAGGAGGATTGATGTGAGTTCGAGACCAGCCTGGGCTACCAAAATGAGCTCAAGGCCAGCCTGAACTGAACATTGAGACCCTGTCTCAAAAA